>CADEHL010001357.1:1699726-1797226 GCA_902827135.1 Harpagifer antarcticus
CTGCCTGCAGATGCTACGACCCCATCTTCAGACAAATGACCTCACCACAGGAGACTCCTCCTCCATCGAAAAGACAGAGAACCCGAGCTGAACCAACAACGACCTGAGGCATCCAGAACCAAACCAGCATGCTGACAAAGAGGCAAACTCTCATCGGTCCCTCAGACAGGACATGAAGTTCCAGCCTGAGCCATGAGATTTGGCACAAGAGCAGAGTGTGGGACATGAGAGCGGAATACGCCCTCCATGCAACAGCGTAGAGACTGAAAAGGTGGAGATGAAATGCAAAGCAGTTGGGCCACTGAAAAGGGTTAGACCGGGCGGAAACACCAAGCGGATGGACTGAGGAGAGGACAGAACCAGAGCAGTTGGCATGGGCCAACAGAACGTGAGGGGGTCGTGGCTTGACAACCAGAGGGGGAGAGAAGGAACACGGGAGTGAGTGAGTTTACACATAAACACACTTATAAACTAAAAACACACTGAGGGTAGAACATATTATTCAATCTTTTCATTATATAACAAATTATTCTTTTAGAGATTCTTATTCATGTGAGAGATTTGTTTGTCGTCCAAGATGTAGAGTTTTAAAAAAAGACACTAGGCAAAGAGCGATTGAAAATTTAAATTCTGAAAAACTAGTATAATTGGGAGTAATACATGCGGGGCCTTGGATCACTCATTTTAATGGTGCATATTTTTGACAACAAATATCTTTCAGGGAGAAGGGGTCGCTCAACCCACCCTGCAGATGTTTTAAATCTTACTTGCAGCTTCAGAGGGAGCGCACAGCACCAGAGTATGAGTTTTTAAAAGACAAATGCCACCACCGCTTAATGCTCATCCATTTAATCAGTGATGACCTGACATTTAGATGGTATTTAAAGGAGAAACATATCTGCCATAAGTCAACATTCCTGAATTGAACTAATTATCACATGCTCGGGCACCCAAGTTTCCACACACTGTAAAAGGAGTTAGCATGGTTCTTCAAGGAGACCAGAATTGAAGATAAATTAGTGTAATGCGTTAGTGATATTCCACCGGTTTTCACACCATTTCAGGGACTTTATCACTGCATTAAAGCAGACCACCCAAAGCCACCAAGTAGGAACTTTTAAGTGATGAAATTCTACAACTGTTGTAACTAACCACAATCTTCTCCCAGAAATGACAGTCTAGAATGCCGTACCCCAGAGTAGATGTTTGGTGGTATCGTGGAACTAAAACCTTGTACTCAGTCTTGCCACAGGATTGGGCTGGGACCTAGCACAGCCAGTGATGTTTTTTATGTAGTTAATCAACATGGCGAAACACCCCAAAGCCAGTAGGGCTAAGAGACCAGTCCCAGGGGGAGTTTAGGCTCCACTGTGTACAAGGATAACATAGGGGGGCCCAGGAGAGGCCTAGATGTTGCATTTCCATGTCCTAACGTACCGATTGATCACGACGGCCTCTTCTAGAGAACATATTGTTTTCATACCTTAAATGGTATGAAAGGAGGGAGGGTAAATTTCACATGGGGGGACAGTTTCCAATGCTAGTAGAACAGGATGATCCACCCCCATATACAGATGTTGATGAAAATGATGAGTTAGTGTGAATGAGTTTAAATGATATGGATGTTCAGAGATGAGATTGTTCAATGAATGTCCAGCCGATGTGATTATTTAAATGATGAAATCATGTGAAGAAGTGAGCAAACTAAAATGCTGAAATGGAGTGAATCCATTTAAATTAACCTATACTATTCCAAGATAGTGTATTTTTATTTCTTATTATTACTCTATACTATTCCAAGATAGTGTATTTTAATTTTTACATTACACTGGTCCAAGATAGTTTGTTTCATTTTTATTATTTTTCACTGTTCTATATGATAGATTTCATGCATTTTAGAATCATTACTATTTTAAAATGGGTCGTTTCTTTTCACTTTGTAAAAACAAGTGCCTTAACACTGAGCGTGGTATGAGAACGGTTTCTGTGAAAGGAGGGAGGAAGAAATGTTCTAATACCAAGCCATTGCTGCTATTTTGAAGAATGATATTGAATGTTAACACTAGAAGTTATGCACAAGGGAAAACTTTTATGTTTGAACACAGTCAAAGTATTTTTGTAAAGTTGAGGCTATTTGAACCATTCCATTTTGATTGTATGTTTTTGATATGAGTTATGTACTACTCATTGATTTCAGTATTATACACACCTTTTAGGTGTGTAAGGAGGGACTGTTAGAAATTAAAATCAATGTTTAATAGCATAATGTAGCTTAAACATACCATCAGTTTAAATGCTATTTTATTCTGGAAAAAAACGGAAGTTCTCAATACCAAGCTTTTATTCTGAAAATCCTTCATGACAACATCCGGGACTACCGGCCATTGGTATCACTAAAGTGGCTATTGACGCCGTTAACATGTATTGCATATACAGTTATGAAAGAGTTAAGGAAGAGAAAAGGCGTGTTTAGATATATTCAATGTACAATGTCTGTATCCTCTGAAATGCGTAACAACGGACATTAAAACGTTGGAGAGCCGGCCTGCAGGGAGGAGCCAGCAGAGGATATAAATACAGCGAGACCTAAGGGGTTCGGTCTCTTTCTTCACCTGGCGGGGCCAGAAACACAGCTGTTTTTTCTGTCGGACAATATTCTGTTTGTAACATTACCGCGCCTTTATTTGAATTAAAGTACCAATTTGAAACCATCTCAGAGACTCCATTTAGTCTCCTTTTTAAGCTTCCCTCCTGGACGCGAGAATTATTACACGGATAACAGAAGCCAGTGTAAAGACTTCAGAATAGGAGTGATGTGATCCACTTTCTTAGTGTTAGTGAGGACTCGAGCAGCAGCGTTCTGAATCAGCTGCAGCTTTCTAATAATTTTTTTTAGTGAGACTACTGAAGATAAAAGCATGGACAAGTTTTTCCAAATCCTGCTGTGACATTAGTCTTTTAATCCTAGATATATTCTTTAGGTGATAGTAGGCTGATTTAGTAACTGTTTTAATGTGACTGTTGAAACTCAGGTCAGAGTCCATGACTACACCTAGATTTCTGGCTTTATCTGTTGTTTTGAACATTGCAGACTGAAGCTCAGCGCTAACTTTTAAACGTTCTGCCTTGGCTCCAAAAACCATTACCTCAGTTTTATCTTTGTTTAATTGGAGAAAGTTCTGACACATCCAGTCATTGATTTGATCAATGCACTTACTCAGTGTTTGAAATGGAGCATAGTCTCCTGGTGAAATGGTTACGTACATTTGTGTGTCATCTGCATAGCTATGGTAACTTATTTTGTTGTTCTTCATTATCTGAGCCAGTGGTAGCATGTAGATGTTAAAGAGAAGAGGCCCCAAGATTACAAATATTACACACAGAAATATCCATGAAATAAACATACAGTAGGCCAGGGGTGGCCAACCAGTCAGAGGTTAAGAGCCACATTTTTTCCATGTTACTGCAAAGAGCCACATCAAACACACAGTCACTGATACCGCTTTTTTCAGTTTTTTGTTTTCTGGAGACAAGATTTCAACCACGTCACTGATGCATTTTTGTGGCTTTGGGATATATTTTTTAAATCCTCTGGAGCAGAGAGAGGAGCTGCGGATTATTGTTATTGATTAATGCATCAGTGTTTCTTAGGGTCAAAAACACTAAACTCACAACTTAAAATGAAAGCGTTTAGTTTATTTAATAAAAGAGCACATGTTCAATGTGAAAAGTGACAGTAGTTATAGATTATTTGCAATTTGGTGTAATATATATATTTTAAATTGTTTTTAAAAATGTTAAACACCTTGAATTTCAGGGGGGGGGCGCGGGGCTCCGTTGGCAGGGCGCAGCGCCCCTCCAAGACAATGGTAGGGGAAACACTGGATAGTGTTTAATCAACGATAGGTTTCCCCCCCCCCCCCCCCCCCCCCCCCCCCCCCCCCCCCTCAAAGGTGATTGGTTCACTGCATCGCAGGTATTATTGTGATTGGCTCTTGGGCCACATCAAAATTAGACGCGCTGTCATCCTCTCATACTGACACCTGACACCACACATACACACGTAGGGAGAGCCGGGACGAAAGTAACACGGGACGAAAGTAACACGGGACGAAAGTAACGGAGCGATTTTATCTGAGCCCAAACAACTTTGACCGGCCAAATTACGTCAGACTTATCAGCATTCAATACTTAACAGACCTACTAAATATCAGGTTTAACTGTCAGGAGTAGCTAGTGTTGTCACGATACCAACATGTTGGTTTAGATATAGTCAGGAATTGCGATTCCGATTCTTTTTCGATACTTTTCTTAAAAAAAGGGAAACAGTCTTAAATGTAATTATTGTGCTTTATTTCACACCAGAACCATAAAACAAACTTTTAAACAATGAGAACAATAAATAAAATAAATGTCAAGAATTCGTATTAAATCAAATTAATACATTTCTTACAGACAGGCCTCGTGGTGTCCGTAGGCTTGCCCTCACTGTCAGAGATATAGCTAAAATAATGTAGCTTCTGGAGCAAGTGGGAGTGCAGTTGCACTCCCACTTGCAGCCATGCTTTTCGTTTTCTCACATGCTCTGGCAGCTAGCGCGTGCACGAGAGAGTGGAGGCACTTGAGCGTGCTTGAGAGGGGAGGGACTGCAGGCACGGCTGCAGTGCAGGGAGTGGAAGCAGAGCGCTGAACACACACGGCTCTTAGTAGCCGGCTTTCTCACCGGGGTACTTTCCCCGGTCATTCTTAAAGTACCGATACTAATGAAACGGAGGAATCGTAAAGTTTTTAACGGCAGGGTATCGCGGTACCTTTCAAGTATCGGTACACCGTGCAACACTTGTCAGGAGTGTTGCACTCCTGACAAGTGGAGTGCAACACTCGAGAGCTCGAGAGCCGGGGGTTGGCCACCCCTGCAGTAGGCTATAAACAATTAAAGGGATAATTGGGAAGGCATTCCAAATGTAAATATATTTTTAAATAATAAAACAATCCCACCACCACAGGTATCTACAGGAGAAGAGGGAATTCTCTCCACAAAATGTTAATGCCCATGTGGAGAATGGAAATGCAGTCATGCGGCTGCATTAGCCATCTTTGCCATCCACAGTTTCAGCTGCACTGACACCCCCTGTCAGCGGAAGAAGCCAAAGGCAGCTAAACGTACGCATTCAGTGGAGGAGCTATTTCCTCCTACCAATAACTCATTCAACCCGCTGACAAGAGAGCCCACCTCCGAAGATCGTGACTGGCTGAGGGACAGACTCTGGGGCAGGTTCTCAGGAATTTCTTGGCTTCTCTCCCCCGAGCCAGAAGAGGAACACTACAGCTTGGAAACACTTACTGTTCCTGAAATGATCAAATCTGTTGGGCATCAGGGACCTGAGGCAATTGTGGCAAGCATGGCATTGGCTGAGGAGCAACAGAGGGCAATTCAGGTGGCTACCACTGGTCAGCGAACCAACCCAAACTGGCATTTGTTCAGGAAAGGAAGGTTGACTGCCAGCAACTTTGGAGCTGTCCTGAGGTCAAAGCGTGTGACTGCTTCCCTTAGTGCCAGGGTGCTAGGGCAACAACAGGCCCTTGATGGTGTTTTGTCTGTACAGTGGGGGACTATGAATGAATGTGAGGGCGTCAGGGCATTCACCACTGCAACCCAGATGCAGGTCCATGAGTCAGGTTTGTGGCTCTCCCAATCAGGAGTGTTGGGGGCATCTCCAGATGGTCTGGTAGGGTCTTCCGCTGTGCTGGAGGTAAAGTGTCCCTATGGAGCCAGGGAAATGACAATTAGTGAAGCATTGCAAATCAAGGGCTTCTGTGTCAGTAAGGAGGGAGAAACATTCAGCCTGCGTGAGGAGCATCTTTACTGGCACCAAGTGCAAGGTCAGCTTCACCTCACTGCAAGAAAGAAGAAGAAATTAAAAAATTGTGAATCGTTTTTAATTTACATTTACTCGCCTTTGCAATGTTGTGGTTGTTAGAGTCAGTGTTAGGCTTCCTGTCAGCTCGTCTGTTGGGAAGATATAAAATATTAGTTTCATGAAAGTCACACCGTCACATATAAGAGCATTAAGACATACAGTACATAGGCTAAAACAAAACATCTAAAGATATAACCTTGCACTTTGTCTCGTGAACATTTTCACTATTTTGACATTTTTATAGATGAAAATGGAACTAAAGAAATAAATGGTAGATTAATCCATATTGAAAATAGGTGTCAGCTGCTACACTAATTATAATAGTTATATTTCTTAATTAATTAAGATAAGATATTACTGTATTGATCCCAATTTGGGAAATGTTTGTGTTGCAGCAGCATAACAAGAAAAACAAAATATAAATTATTATATATACAAAAGTATGTGAGGGATGGAATATTAAATTGAATGTAAAATGTACATGTGATGTTACGTCCAAGAGAAGCTATGGAGCAGAGAGTTCTCTGACAGCCAGAGGTGATTTGTTATTAGTTCAATATGTCAAACTGATTTCCCTGACTACAATCTTTAGCTACATGGTGAAACATTATGCTGCTTGTACTAATTAGACTTATCATATAAGCCACACAGGTTTTAATAGGATGTATTCATTATCTTTACTTATGTTGCGGTCTTTTCAGCAGCGCCATCTCTAAAACGGCGATACAGTCACTACCCATCATTTACATTTCACCGTGACATGGACAAAAATGTAACGTCAGCTTATTTAGCACGAATCCAGACTCTCCTTTGGAAAACATTGGCCGGGAAACGATAGAACGAGCACGTTTTATGCAAAGACCTGAGGCTGCAACCCGGAGCAAAGCAACAAACCATTGCGTAGCTAACTAGTAGCGCTAGCTTTAGCTAACGTTAGCTAACGAAACGAACTGCCGAGTAAAATTGGAAAACACTGGTAATTAATTATTCTATCATTTGTAAAACTACGGTGTTAAAAACGACAATTTCAAAAATACAGATTCTAATGGTCAGATATAGATATACAGATAGGCAGGTAGGCAGGTACTTGTTTTCAAGCAGAACACAGGGGAAAACAAACTTAGCGGGAGTGTTTACGTGTTAGGCGTAATGACGTACAACGGCCTCGACAATTTCTGTAGTCCTATTCAGCCACTCGGGAACAACCATCGTTTTTTCAGACACGTAAACTCTTCAAAAATCACCAGTGGGGTCACTGCTGATGTATTTAATGTCGTAGAACAAAACGTGATTTATCTCTTAAATTTGTGTCAACCACAGACCTTATTTCGAGCTATTTTCCAAAACCCTATGGAGAAAATGCATTGCTTTTTTGACGAAGGAACCGGAAGTGCTAAACATGCTAACTTACTTCCGGGTTTTACGACGCGTCACTGCGGTTCTCTATGGCTGGCGTCTATGTCACCTGTTCTTCAAATTTCTCCCTACAGAAATAAAAAACATGGCCGAACTTCGTTTTATTCTCGGTGGAAAATGCCTATTTTAAAGTTAGTTTGGCCATTAAAATGCGTTTTGATGTCATTTGATGCGAGAAATATTAGTTGTTATTTCAGATTATGTGTGCAGTGGATGTACATGATCTTTAATTTGCTAGTTATTACGAAGATTACTTCAGGAAATTGCGTCCATACGTTTTCATTGTTACCAAGGTGGTTGCTAGGGACACTGCTATCGATATTATTTCTGTTATGTTGTGTAACTGTTTAAATGGTGTTATCTTTATTGCTACCCCCTTCCCCGTCAATGTATAGTGTTGGTCCACAGCGCAAACTTATTGTCACGGTTGAGTGAAGGAAGCAGGACCCAAGCGCAGATAACCTTGGTAAACCTTTATTTCAAGGCTAAAATGGAACGAATACAGCCAAACACAGAACACTCACCGGTGAAGTCCGTCACCAACAAAAGAAGCACCGACACTGAACACAGCACGAGACAAGACTAAATACAGGGAGGGCTAATTACCAGACACAGGTGAACACAATCGGTAAACGAGACACAGGTGAGGAGGGAGGAGAAAAACACAAGAGCCACAGGTGAACACAATTAGCTAAACGAGACACAGGTGAGGAGGGAGGAGAACACACAGGGACACTAACGACAGGAGGAAAACATGACAGAGAACCGTGAAAACACCCAAACTTAGACAGAACTGTGACAGAACCCCCCCCTCAAGGGACGGATTCCAGACGTCCCTAAACCCCAACACAAAAATCCAAAAAAAAATCCAGCAGGGTGGGTGGAGGGGGTCCGGAGGAGGGACGTCTCCCTAGGCCACCAGGGTGGGTGGAGGGGGTCCGGAGGACGGGACTAAGCTGACCGCCCAGGAGCCCAGTAGGGGACCAGGAAGGGATCTCGGGCGGACGGCCCGGGGGCACGGCAGAAGCCGAGAAGGGGGACTCGGGCGGACGGCCTAGTGGCAAGGCAGAGTCCATGGTGGGGCGTAGGCCACAGCGGGCGAACTCAGGGGGCCGAGCATGAGGGCGAAGGCAGCGGCAGGAAGAGTCAGGGGGCCGGGCTCGAGGACGAGGGCAGCGGCAGGAAGAGTCAGGGGGCCGGGCCCGCGGACGAAGACCGCGGCTCACAGAGGGTCGGGATCCAGGGCGAAGACCACGGCAGGAAAAGTCAGGGGGCCGGGCCCGAGGACGAGGGCAGCGGCAGGAAGAGTCAGGAGGCCGGGCCCGCGGACGAAGACCGCGGCTCACAGAGGGTCGGGATCGAGGGCGAAGACCAGACAGCTCCGGAGGCCGGGCAGGACCCGGTGTCGGCCGGACAGGAACCGGAGCCGGCGGGACAGGCTTCGGCAGGATCCCCCACGGAAGAGGACCAGGAGTTGGCAGGACCCCCAGCAGGAGAGCGGTTGGCGGGACCTCCGACGAGACAGGACAAAAGGTTGGCAGTACCCCCGGCAGGAGAGTAGACGGCGGGACCTCCAACGGCACAGGACACAGGGTTGGCAGTACCCCCGGCAGGTGAGTAGACGGCGGGACCTCCAACGGAACAGGACATAGGGTTGGCAGGACCCCCGGCAGGAGAGTAGTCGGCGGGGCCTCCAACGGGACAGGACACAGGGTTGGCAGGACCCCCGGCAGGAGAGTAGTCGGCGGGGCCTCCAACGGGACAGGACACTGGGTTGGCAGGACCCCCGGCAGGAGAGTAGTCGGCGGGGCCTCCAACGGAACAGGACATAGGGTTGGCAGGACCCCCGGCAGGAGAGTAGTCGGCGGGGCCTCCAACGGGACAGGACACAGGGTTGGCAGGACCCCCGGCAGGAGAGTAGTCGGCGGGGCCTCCAACGAGACCGGACAAAGGGTTGGCAGGAACCCCGGCAGGAGAGTAGTCGGCGGGGCCTCCAACGGGACAAGACATGGGGTTGGCAGGACCCCCGGCAGAGGGCTAGTCTGCGGGACCTCCAACTGGACAGGACATGGGGTTGGCAGGACCCCCGGCAGAGGGCTAGTCTGCGGGACCTCCAACTGGACAAGACATGGGGTTGGCAGGACCCCCGGCAGAGGGCTAGTCTGCGGGACCTCCCACTGGACGGGACATGGGGTTGGCAGGACCCCCGGCAGAAGACTAGTCTGCGGGACCTCCAACTGGACAGGACATGAGGTTGGCAGGACCCCCAGCGGAACCTCCAACGGTACAGGACATGGGGTTGGCAGGACCCCCGGCAGAAGACTAGTCTGCGGGACCTCCAACTGGACATGAGTAGGGGCTTGAGTGGGGACTCGAGAGAGGGCTTGAGAGGGAACTTGAGAGGAAACTGGAGAGTGGACTCGAGAGGTAACTCGAGAGGGGACCTGAGAGGGGACTTGAGAGGGGACCTGAGAGGGGACTTGAGAGGGAACTCGAGAGGAGACCTGAGGGGAAACTTGAGAGGTGACTCGAGAGGGAACTCGAGAGGGGACTAGAGAGGGGACTTGAGAGGGAACTCGAGAGGAGACCTGAGGGGAAACTTGAGAGGTGACTCGAGAGGACACTGGAGAGTTGACTTGGGAGGTGACTCGAGAGGACACTGGGGAGTTGACTTGAGAGGGGACTCGAGAAAAGACTCGAGAGGGAACTCGAGAGGGGACCTGAGAGGGGACTTGAGAAAAGACTCGAGAGGGAACTTGAGATGGGATGAGGGAAGGGACTAGAGAAGTGACTCGAGGAGGGACTTGAGAAGTGACTAGAGGTGGGACTGGAGAAGGGACTAGAGAAGGGACTAGGAAAGTGACCTGAGGAGGGACTAGGGAAGGGACAAGAGGAGAGACTAGAGAAGGGACCAGGGAGGGGACTATGGCAGCTGGGGCCAGAACTGGGGCTGGAACCATGGCTGCTGGGGCCGGGACCATGGCTGCTGGGGCCAGAACTAGGTCTGGAACCATGGCTGCTGGGGCCAGAACTGGGGCCGGAATGATGGCTGCTGGGGCCAGAACTGGGGCCGGAATGATGGCTGCTGGGGCCAGAACTGGGGCTGGAACCATGGCTGTGTGGGCCGGTTCTGTAGCCGGAACCATGGCTCTTGGGGCTCGGATTGCTAGCCTGGACTTGCGACTCCTTCTCTTAGAAGCCGCCTGAAGGCTCCGTGGACCTCCAAAAGCCAGCCGAGTTCCAGAAAACGCCTCTTGGACAGGAGCAGGAACTGGGGCGGAAGCACTGGTTGACTCTAGACGGAACACACCGAGACGTTTATAGTCCGCAGGCTGGAAATCACACGCCCAGATGAAGTTCAACATCCAGTCAGGTAAGAACTTCACCAAGTCCGGTTTCTCCATAGCCAACCGGTGCGCCTCTACCAGAGCGGCCTCCTTCTGCCGAACACTGGACGCTCCCCTCCACCAATCATAGCAGCAAGCCAAAGCAAATGAAAAATGCTGTAATTCCTCCTCAAATGGGTCATCTGCTGGGTCCATCTCTGGTCGGTGCTTTCTGTCACGGTTGAGTGAAGGAAGCAGGACCCAAGCGCAGATAACCTTGGTAAACCTTTATTTCAAGGCTAAAATGGAACGAATACAGCCAAACACAGAACACTCACCGGTGAAGTCCGTCACCAACAAAAGAAGCACCGACACTGAACACAGCACGAGACAAGACTAAATACAGGGAGGGCTAATTACCAGACACAGGTGAACACAATCGGTAAACGAGACACAGGTGAGGAGGGAGGAGAAAAACACAAGAGCCACAGGTGAACACAATTAGCTAAACGAGACACAGGTGAGGAGGGAGGAGAACACACAGGGACACTAACGACAGGAGGAAAACATGACAGAGAACCGTGAAAACACCCAAACTTAGACAGAACTGTGACACTTATTAGTTTAACAAAATCCGCATCTAAAGATAGCCTACGTTATTTTCCCCTGTGCAATTCCAGTATCACATCTCACAGCACATCGTCATTAACAAATACCGGAAACAGACCGAAAACATTTTTTAAAAATGATACTTTTTTCCGAGTGTGCTTGCTTTTCTCTTTGAAAGTCATCACATAACGGCATTGTAATACACGGTTCGGCTGCATTAAATATTACATATATGCCGTAGTTCTGTATTTATAGAGCCCTGATGAGAAGACTTCTAGACAAACATGAGGAACTGAAAACGTGACGTGGATCATAAATATATCAGCCATTAAACAATATCTTACATTTCTTTTCACACAATACGTCTCCTTGCAGTATCAACACTAATTCGGCTGACTTTTATATTTGATCCAATTGGTAGATAGGCTGTATTTACACCATAAAGGTGCACAGCTGATATAAAGGGACACTTAGTGGTTAAACCATGTTATTGAATTTCATTATTTTTATTATTAGATATTAATAGGATCCCTATAAAGTATATTCATTACTCGTTATTCTCTACTAATAGTTAATTAAAGACTGTATATAATGACTATTTTGCACATCCCTTTCAAGATTTCAAGATGTTCTAAGGCTTATTGACATATCATATTATACACAACTATGGTGTAGTTATGCATTGAATGAAAAACTTGGGTCGCAGGTTCCTCAATAGTGCATTACAAGACATCTATCAATATTTGTGCATACCTCCAGCAATGTTAACTATGTTGAAGCACTTATTTTAACTGATATTATACATAATATATTATACTCTTATAAGATATATGTAGATATTTCATCTCCGGCCTTGTCAGGTATTGAACAATCAATAAATAAAAACACAGAATTTGTGTGATTATACTAAATGATTTACAAATAAACACCACTGCATATTTACAGTACAACTGTTACACATGCTGATGTAATGCAAATGTTCCAACTTGGGATCAATAAAGTATATCTTATCTTAAGCTGATCGATGGCTACTGCCATATTTGCAAAATTTGCCTCTGAACCTTGACAAGTGCATGTTTCAGGCTTATCAATTAATGTAATGTAATGTAATATTATCAATTAACAACAGGGGTCACAAACATAAGACCAGCTGTTAAATAAAGCTCTTCTGACCTTAGCTTGCATGTGTGTATATTAGGGCTGTCAGTCGATTAAAATATTTAATCGCGATTAATCGCATGATTGTCCATAGTTAATCGTGATTAATCGCAAATTAATCGCACATTTTTTATCTGTTCTAAATGTACCTTAGAGGAATCTTTTTCAAGTTTTTAATACTCTTATCAACATATGAGTGGACAAATATGCTTTATGCTAATGTTTATTATCATTTGAACAATGACAAATATTCTCATGAATATTAAACACAACAATCTCTGAACATTACAAATATTCGCCTCAATTCAACCTGGAACCTCTCTCATGCAATAATACAATACAGTGTGTGTGTGTGTGTGTGTGTGTGTGTGTGTGTGTGTGTGTGTGTGTGTGTGTGTGTGTGTGTGTGTGTGTGTGTGTGTGTGTGTGTGTGTGTGTGTGTGTGTGTGTGTGTGTGTGTGTGTGTGTGTGTGTGTGTGTGTGTGTGTGTTCGTTGGAGCTATGTGCAACTCAAGGCATATGCTCGAACGGGAGCTGCCTGGACGCTGCAATCATGTTGCGCACTATCCGTGCTGAGTGTGCTGACTTATCGTACATGTCCCACTGACTGGCTTCCTGCATAAAGTCAAGTGCTCGGCACAGTTGTGGCGAAATGTCGCTCCTCTATTTTCAGTTAAACAGCTCCTTATATCCGTTAGCGCAGCTAGCTAGCACCAGATGCTAACAACAACAATGCACGTAAGGTCTCTCTCTCGCTCGCTCGGGCCACACATACACACACCCTCCCAGTAGCCAGTCGGTGCCTGCCGGTGAGCGTGGAAGTGTGGTCTGCAGCAAGCGGGCAGCAGGAGCGGAGCTGTCAGCATCAGCTTCTAGATGGTATTTTAAACTCGATGCGCTCTGAAACTACGGGGCGCCCGAGGACAAAAAATACACATGCGTTAATCGCGTTAAAATAATTAGTGGCGTTAATTTTTTTATTAACGCGTTAACTTGACAGCCCTAGTGTATATATATTAATGCTGCTTTTCCCATTCTAGCTCCGTGCTAGAGCTTTTCTGGTTCAGCTCCGGTTTCCCTTTTCTGCTCCCGCTTTGTTCACACCGCCCAGAGCCCGACTGGTGCTGCCGCTGCTGCATCATGACGTCACCATTTACATCGCTGATTTGCTCCCCAACGGCGCTCACAACAACAACAACAACAACGGGGGACTGCGTCGGCTCGATTATCGTGTTGCTTTTAATCATACGAAGTCAGATTAAATTAAATAACGACTTCTCCAACCTTATACTTTTCTCCAGAGTGCCGTGATGACGGAAGATTTTTCACAAAATCCAATCAGATTCAATTTAAATGTGTCTTTTGCATAGAAAACAAATGTGATTATCCTGGGTTCTACTGTGTTTGCATTCCATTTCTTTATCATTCCGATATATAATATTTTTATATGTATTCCCTTTTCCCAATGTGACTGTAAATGTATGTTAATTTGTAATGTGAGAAAAATCTGGTCACAAAAAAAGCAAGTTCTGTGCATGATGATGTTCTGTTCAACAGTTTGATTTATGTGTGTGTGGGAGTGTGTGGGGGCGCCTCTGCCTTGGTGTTTGTTTCCATCTCTGTACACATGTGCATGATAATTTTTTCATTTCAAATGTGTATCACTGACAGACTCTCCATTTGAGGACACATTAGCACTTCTGTGTGTCACCCTGAGGTGTATCTGTCCATCTGCCTGTCTTTTGGATGTGGTTGGGTTTGATTTAGTATTATTCGGGAGGATTCGGCGAGGCTTTGAGCCAGCCCAGCTGGCTCAGAGGAACAGGGGGTGTCTGTTCAGCCTCCACACCAGTTCCTCTGTTCTTCACTTCTCAAAAAGCAGCATCCATGTATAAACTTCTATTGGAGGTTAGAGGGCTAATCGCTGTGGTTTTCACTATCCAGTAGCACAAAACTGAATTTTTATATATTTGCTGGTAGGTTTTTGTTCATACCACTGAATCCAAAATTAACTTTATGGTGGAGATGTCTCACTCTAAACCATGGGTAGATGACAGCGTCATCCACCCCGAAGGCAGCTGTTTTTCCCCTCTCTGATTTTCCACCTCAGCTCCCTCTGTAAAATCTTCAGCTCCTCTCTGTTGCCAGATCTGAAGGCCTTCTTGTTGTCCTTCAGGAGAGCCTTTATTTCAGGGGTAATCCATGGTTTATTGTTGGGAAAACACTGTACAGTCCTGGTGGGTACAACGTTTTCCTTGAATTTTGAATTGAGCCGTCCCATATAGATACTATCTCTTTACGTTAGTGAGACGGATCATTTGGCTCGGCTTACTAAGAAGCGCCGGCTTTTTCGGCTCCCAAACGGCTCTTCATGTTACAACAGTTTACCATGGAGCCTCAGTTTCGCCGCTGCGAGGCTCCGGCGCTCGCAGTTCACGCACATGCTCCACTAGCAACCCCCGCTCATCCCGTCCAAATCATGCACGTTCCGTGTACCAATACTCCCAAGAATCCAACCAGACTCCTTTGCCCCTCTGTTGATGTCCTTGTTCTTTTTCCTTTTCGTCATTTCAAGCGATAACAACTCTTGATCTTCTCTCGAATTATATATTTGTTTGCAGTCTGCTTACAGTAGAGCTGATGACATCACATGCCTCTTCAGCGTTGGCAGAGGGGGGAATATATGCAGCTATCACGATAACATGTGTGAATTCCCGAGGTAAATAGTGGGGCCTCATGCTAACGGCTAACAGCTCTATGTCCCTGTTGCAGATTCGCTCTTTAATAGTAATGTGCCCTAGGTTACACCATCTATCGTTCACAAACACAGCCAGCCCTCCTCCTTTCCTCTTACCGCTCTCTCTCGTCCTATCCGCCCGCAGCAGATGAAAACCATCAAGTGTAGTGTTAGTGCTCCGTTAGCCACGTCTCAGTAAACACGAGGATGCTGCTCTCCCGATTCTCCCTCTCATGCCGGGTCAGCGCCGCAATCTCGTCCATCTTGTTATATCTAACATTCCCCATGATGATAGATGGAAGGACAGGTATGTGTCGTCTCCTCCTGGGTCGCAGCTTTGCCCCGGCACGACGTCCTCTTCTCTTTCTCCTCAGCTTGCGGGGAACAGCGGGTCTATCGCCGGTTAGCATCGCCATGCTACGGAAGGCTAGTAGCTGATCCTGAGTGTAAACAATGGGACGTTCACTGCCCGAGGAAACGCCGGACACGGTAGTGAACAGAAACAATACTAAAAAGATATATCAAAACTCAAAACAAACTCCCAGAAACCTGCAGGTCCGCTGCAACTCTGACTACTTTTAAATCCAGAAAGAACTAAACTTACATGAGACTTCCGTTGGGTTGCTTTAAAGTCAAGCTTCAGTTTAACCTGTTAAGCCCGAGAGACCCCGGTACCGGGGCCCTCCCGCAACATCTTGCAGGAAACAGTGTCTGAGGGCATGTTCATTTAATAAAGTATGAATGTTTTATATCCATGTAACGGGAAGAAACTCATCTAACTGATCTTTTTTTTTCAACAAAAAAAAACACAATGCTAACGCTGAGCCTCTGAATTAGCAACGAGCGAAAAATGCTAACAGATTACTGCACCGAAATTCACTCACAAAACCTTATTATTTATCTTTTCTGCACATCCATGACATCGTTTCACATCGTGAGGTGACACAGAATCGAAGGGTACCCTCATTATCACTCAATTATACGAACTCGCGGAGATAATAACAAGAACAGAAATCAAAACATGTGGCGCTCGGTAGCTAAAAACGCTAACATGGCTCACCTGTGTCGTAGTCTGGTCAAAAGTGGTCTTCAATGGCATTAAAACGATAAAATCGCTGCTGAAGTTAATCCATAGGTTAATCCAATGTGTCTGTGTCACTTTGAAATGATTTCTGATAATCCATAAGCAATAAACCTGTGTTTCCGTTTCTAGAAGTCAGAGCTAGAGACAGCTTCACTCTGGTGCAAAACTGTGTTTGCGAAGCCCACACCTTTTTGTTTTAGACTGTGTGTGAGTGGGGAGATTCCCCTTCGTTTCTATTGGCTCTAACGGTCAGAAAGAGATGTCAATCACCAAAATCGACGAATGGGTTCCAGAGAAACGGTAAAACCCCCATTTCCACCCAAATCACCTCAGAGGTGGAGTTTTTTTGCTAAACCTCTCTAAAAAGGTCAAATGTCACTTGTTTTGCATCAATCTTGATACAGGGTACTTATTATGTGTTGTACTTTGGATTCCTAAAGCTTTTAGTCTACCTTACCATCATGCAAGGGTAGTTTTCACTATAAGTAAAAAATAATATTTCGACGGACACTATAATTTACAGTTTTTTACTATGTTCAATCTGAATTTTCTTTCAAATAAAAAACATCTATATTGATTCTGACTTCTCTACATCCAACTCACAGGTTTATCATTACTTTGAGAAAAAAGATTATTAATTTAACCCTTTTAGAAGTAAAGTTATGGAATGTCATTTTCGAGCCTGAGACCTGAAAAACAGGCTCAGGGCTAAACAGGTTAAGATTCACCCTGTAATAGATGTAAAACATGTAATGGAGCATTACTAACCTGACTCAGATGGTTTGTTTCACCAAATCATCTAGGAAAGCTGCATTGGAAGCCATTTGGAAAAGTATTTCAAAAATACTTGGCAGGTGATTGGATCAATCTGTCTATCACCTACTATCATGGGCCACTTCTGATTGGTTAACAATGACTGGTACATGTGGAGCACAGCACTTCTGATTTGTGCAGATGACTGACACACAAGAAGAACAAAAAAACAAAACAAAACATTTTAATAAAAATAAACTAAAATAAATCCCAGGCTTTGCGATTTGATAATTGCATCATTTAAAATCGCGATTTCGATTTAAAATCGATTAATCGTTCAGCCCTAGTGTGTGTGTGTGTGTGTGTGTGTATGTGTGTGTGTGCGCGTGTGTGTGTGTGTGTGTGTGTGTGTGTGTGTGTGTGTGTGTGTGTGTGTGTGTGTGTGTGTGTGTGTGTGTGTGTGTGTGTGTGTGTGTGTGTGTGTGTGTGTGTGTGTGTGTGTGTGTGGGCATACATGTATACATCTGTAAACACACTTTTGCCAGCTCCATTTTATAAAGCCTTTCAGTCAATTATTTCCAATTATAGTCAATGCTTCGAAAAGGTGGCAGTTCTACATCGAAGAAATAGAGTTTTCGTATCTTCTTGCTTATTCTTTCTGCATTTATTGAATTCCTTCATTTTGTCTATTCATCTGGTATCCATCTGTCACGTACTGCAAGGAACATTTGAATGCAGGTCAAGGGGAGAAGAGTGAACAGGAAGAGAGGGCAGATGCTTGGGGAAAGAGAGGGGAGATTGAAGTGGGCAACAGTGAAGGAGTATTCACAGGAGTCGAGGTTCTCTGTGTACAAACAAGTGACTCTTTGAAGGCCTTGGCATTTGACAGCAGGATGCAAGACGGGGAGAGAAGGAAAAAAGTTAATTTGTTTCTTACAATGAAGATAAAGTAGTCTGAGAGGATCCTTGGACCTTTACTAACCATCCAAAACATCATAATACTCATAGTCCTGCTGACATAATTCCTGGCATGAAACAAATAATTTTAATTGGTCAACACACTTCTAATAACAATATGAGTCATTTTCATATTGTTATGCTATTTGATATTTTAAAAAAAACATTTAACAATGGGAACCTTTTATTAGGACAATACACATTTCTCTGGTTGTACAAATGTGCACAGTATAAACAAAACTATAATGTGTGAAGCTCCAAAAATGATTGAACCTACATTTTCCATAATGACACTTGATAGTACTTCATAAGACCCTCCCAATCTAGTACATTTCAATGTATTTTAAACTCGTCCCCCCTGGCTTTTTGTGAAATATGTGAAATCCTAAAATCCTAAAATCTTGTTGACCAATCTCACTATGTACGTCTTGCTTAACAATTCTATTGGCTAGCGCTCCAAAATATTGTATGTGAAAAGGGGCGGGACATTTCCGACACCTGTCTAAGTGGTTAACCAATCACAACAGAGCAGGCCAGCTAACCAATCAGAGCAGAGTGCCCTAGTCAAACTGGTATTTTTAACGAAACAAGAACAGCTGTTTTTAATATGCCTGGAAAAAAACTTGAACCAGCTTGATAATCAAAATATTTATTATCACAGAGTATGTTTCTTTAGGTCACAATAAAGGGTAAAATAACTACAACAGTTTTGAGAGATATTGCTGTCCTGCTGGTGTCTGGTAGCTCTTTCTTGGAGTTTCCTCTGCTGTATAGGAAGTCATTTGACATGATATCAATAGTTCAAAGGAGCAGAACCAGGCATTTACTTGAAACAAACAAAAAAGAGCTGGGTTGTTAGCATTGGCAGCAGTAATAGCCTCTCAGACTGAGCAGGTTGTGCTGAAATGAAAACAGTGCAAGGTTAAAAGAAGATAAATCACAGTACATTTTGTTCTCATTGTGGTTTGAATATTTAAGGATGCAGAATTGAACGCTATATGACTTTGATGAGCCACAGAGAGACTTCAGAATATTCCTCACGGTAGCATCCGCATTGCAATGAGTCTGTGAGGCTGCATTAGGAGACGGGTGTGCTCTTGTCCAACATGCAGAGTCTGTTGTTGTGTATTAAACATAACTTGGTGTGGCAGCTTCTCACAGGAACTCAAATGAACCAATGAGAGACAAAAAGAGAGAAGCTAGTTGGTTCTCTAATTCTCGTGGGACTGCCTGCTTGTCAACTTAAGTGCATACATAATTTCCCTGCACCAGTTGTGCTCTTGTGTAGCTTGATATAAGCATGGACACAGGCCTACAGAAATAGAGCAGATTCAAGCTACAAACTGTACACACTACTTGTTCTTGTTTGCTCTCTTTTGTATGTGTGCATGGGAGATAAAAATACTTTGAGCTATTTAAAAATGTAGTTTGATCTTCATAGCAACTCTACAGCTTTGGCAGTGTGGGAATGTTGCTAAGTACATTAACAATTAAGTATCACAGAAGTCTATTCTCAAAGGGAAATATTGTACTTTATCTACTGCAACTTCACTACACCTATTAAATAACTTAAGTTACTTACATATTAATAGTATATGTACAAAATATTATTACAGACACATATTAATACTGAGTATTAATATATATTGTGTTGTATTACAGATGCTTCACTGCAATATACTGATTAAAGTAATGTGCTGCACCTTTAGCTGCTGCAACATATTCAGTACTTTTGGGGGGGGGGACCTAAAGAGGCCCCTATAAGCATTTGGGGGTTTTCTTTCCCTGTAGCGCAGGGGTACTCAAACTTTTTTTATTAAAGGTCCACTTGTGACAAGGTCACATGTCCGGATCAATGCCAGTAAAGTGGACTCCTTTGTTTACTTCCGTGACATAGTGACATCACTGTGTATATTCCATACTTCTATTGGCTATTGCTCCAAAATATCCTGACAGGCTTAGAGGCGGGACATGTCGAAGCGATTGACCAATCACAACAGAGCCAGCCAGCTAACCAATGAGAGCAGACTGGGCTCTGGTTTCAGATGGTGAAAAGAGGTGCTGCTGCACAGCATGAGAAAAATAAAGAGCTTTTTGAACATTAAAGCATGGAGACATTTCACAGAAGACGCACTAAATACATATATGAACCTGAAAATGTGCATAAATGTGTATGCAGTACTTTTACCTGTGACAGAGTATTTCTACACATCTCTACTTTAAGTTAATAAAAAAATCTGACCACTCAAAAAATTGCTAGACTGTAATGGTGCGTACAGACCAGAGACAAAATAGCTGGCGAAGAGGCTGGCTTATCTCCATGTAGATATCAACAATGTTTCATTACCGTAATAACGACGCTTGCTGCTTTGTGCATGATGTGAAAGTCCCAGATACCAAACCTGGTTTGGATGGAAACCATACCAGGTCATGTCTGGGTTCATAACATTATCCGATGAAATACACAGCTTCTAGAATTCAATCAATCTTGTTCACTACAGTGGTATGAACCCAGCTTTTCTCCCATGATTGTTTTCTACAAATCAAATTAAATGGATGCCTAAATGTCTACTTCATGATACCGATTAGCAGTGGCGCCGCGAATGTTTTTTCTGTAGCCCCAGACAATTCTCCCTCAATAATATAATCAGGGGTGCACATAACTGGTCTGGTACGCAGGTACTGCATGCACGGCAAAAATCTGAATTGCATAACGTCACTTGTGTCTCTACGCGGCTTTGCGTACCTCAAAACATCAAAACAAAACGCATATTTCGTCTACACGTGTTTCTTGTCAACACTCAATGGAGTAAACTACTAGACATGTAAAAAAAAAAAAAAAAGACATTAAGCAGCTACGTTGCCGTTTCGCTCCCTGCAAAAAATCTTCTGATTTTGACTGATTGTACTGGGTGCTGTCCGAGCCGCGCAGGCGCAGGACATAACCGACGGACCTGTGAAGCTTTACAGGAGGCAGAGGCTTAGATCATTGGACGACAGAGTTGTTCACCCTCTGCACAGACAGGGTTAACGTCGGTATGAACAACAGAATTGTGCCAAAACTCCGCCAACTCGCTGCAGTGGTACATTCAGTGCCCCGCGCACACACTGGAGAACTGCGCAAAATCAGCTGATCACAACGTTCACGCTCTGTGGTCAAGCTGCTGCAGTTTTATTTACAACAAAGTGGAATAAAACACACAGTTGCAAACTTACTCAGGGTGTTAATGGAAGAGTTTGAAATCAGACAGAGGTAGAATAAGTACTCAGATCTTGTGTAGGAATACTCTATTACAGTAAGTCCTGCATTCAAAATGTTACTCAAGTACAATTAGAAAAGTATTATCAAAATATAGTTAAAGTACCAAAAGTAAAAGTATTCATTGTGCAGATTGGTCAATTTCAGAATAATATATATGATATGTTTAATAATGATTGATCATTAAAGTGTTCTCAAAGCTGGTAAAGGTGCAGCTAGTTTGAATGGCTTTGTATACTGCAGGGTAGCTTGTGAATTTACTCCAGGTGGAACTAAAGTCTGATTTAAGACTTGATTATATTTCACATCATTAATCCAAATCTGTAAAGTAACTAAAGGTATTAAATACATGTAGTGGAGTAAAAGTACACCATTTACTTCTGAATTGTAGTGGAGTAGTACAAAGTAGAATCAAAGTCAAGTAAAGTACAGTACTTGAATAAGTGTATACTTAGTAACTTCCCACATCTGAAATCAGATATGACTTCAAGTCATGTGATCATTTCTTAGTATTTGATCGTTCAACCTGGCCTCAGGAAATGCAAGGACTTCACAGTTTTGACAAAAAGTTTTGGAGAAAGCAAATCAGAGGCTTAAAAAGAGACAGGGAGGTGCATCTTCATCATCGTCTTCATCTAGCATGCTAAAAGTGCAAATAGAGGACAGTGAAGGAGACACTGAGGAGGACCACGCTTAGTGTGGGGTGAGGACCAAACGCTGTCTCCTGGTACTCATCTGAGTAACTCACTAAAAAAGTGGTGTGCACCCCTGAATATAATACATTAACCGGGCTTTACCTGAACCTCATCATGACACTATGAGGACGGCAGAATTGTAATTTCCCGTGTTCAGTGAATGCAATTATTATGTAAAAGATTATTTCCAAGGCACACCTTCATATGATCCTTTTAGTTATAAAAAATAAGAGAATAAATGAAAAACAGGTATGAAATATTATATGATAGTAAAACAAGAATACAGTTCAATAGGGGAGTGATTTGTAAAATATCCATAAAGAAAAAGTAAATCTGTTTACAGTTCTGTTTCAAATGGGTGTTGAGAGATGAATCCATAGATCTCTTCATTTTGCTCTCAAAGTGCAGCAGATTGATGCTTTTAACTTCAATATTTAAAAAAAAATCTTCCCGGGGGAGCATGCCCCCGGACTTTGTATTGGGAATACAGAGGGGTCTTTGTTCCCATGTCTGGTAATAATTAAGATAGGAAAAGGCGGGCTTTCTAAGACCGCCTTTTCTTCCTAGATCAATGTTTCTACTCTTTGTGTATTCAGAGATTGCTTGGGAGCTCACATGTAAAGTGTGATATGCTCTGTGATCTCTCCGGCCGTATTATACTCTCAATAAATATCAGTGTTTGACTAAAGCCGCTCCTGCTTCCATCCTTTCCTGAGCCTTGGCTCTGCATTGCTGCTACAGAAGTTTTCTTCACAATATATATGTGTATTATATAGTCCGATGCAGGACTCTGCTGTAGAGACACTAAAGAGTAAAGGCTCCTGAGCCACCTCAAAAAAGATCCTTAAACATGAGTACACAGGGTTATGTTAGAGTTTGCTCCTCATACCAGACGGGGTTCATAATGAGTTATGACCAGCACTCACGATGGTCATGTGCTCATTGTGCCCGTCTCCCTCTGGCTGACAGACAGCAAAGAACGGACGCTCTCGCTACTGCGGCAGCGGAGGATGATTGGCCAGTCCAGGAGTCCTACTCCATGGACCAAGCCCTTGAGTTCCTGGATCTGAGTGCTGGGCAGGAGTTGGACGACTCCTACCCCGCCTCCATCCACGGATCACCGTGTGGTTCTCCCATGCCGTTTCTGCCCCGGACGGAGGAGACAGAGATGGAGCCCGGTGCCGATAGGAACTGCAGGATCATCAAAAAGGCAGTCACCTGGAGAGGTCTCCTCGTTCCCCTGGCTCAGGAGAGCTCTCTTGCCGGTGGCAGGAGTGTTTCTCCCGGGTACAGACCGCCAGGAGTGACCCGGTCTGGCCTCGCTTCCCGCCATCCGGAAGTACCAGGAGGGAGCGGCGGCAGCCCCTAGGAGCCTGATGGCTCCGGTGTCCTCATTCGTCTCCCTCACTAAAGTGGAGGGCTTGACGGATGTTGGTTTTCTGACCACGCCTCTCCTGGAGCCGAACCTGACGGCTTTTTTCGGGGTGAAGCAGGCCAGCACGGTCGCTGGACGGCGTCCCTTGCTGTCCTCCCCTAGGGACCAGTTTGTCGTCCGCCAGACTGACCAGGCGTCTGCAGCGGCGAACAACATCGCTCTGCTGTCTCACTCCATAGTGAGACTATCAGAGCAGCCCTCCATGCCCTCCGAGGCTTCGGAGGAGATAGGCAAGGCTGCCAGCATGGCACTCACCCTGTGTGCATCCGTCGCCGTCTCCACGGCGAGGATTGCGGCATGGGCGATGCAGCGGTACGTCTGGCTGCAGCAGGGGGCTATACCGGAATCTGCAAGGAAGGTCCTGCTTGAGGCTCCAATCAGTCCGGACCGGCTGTTTGGACCTCTTTTTCCAGGCCATGGTGGAGTCGATGAAGTCCGCCTCACAGAAGGCTGACGACATCAGACGGCATGTCAGCTGGCTTCAGCCTGCCAAGCGTCCCCAGTTCTCGCTACGGCGGCGACGTCAGGGTCGCCCTTTGGCGGCTGCGGGGGCCCCGTCCCAGGTCTCTGCTCCTCCGGCGGTTCAGAAACAAGGTCTCCCGGCGACGAGTCGGAGGGGATCAAAGCAACCTCAGAGGAAGGAGAGCAGGAAATTACATACTGGGGGGGGGGGAAATATGTGAATGTCATCAGCTGCAGCTGTTTCTCACATGTCCCCCGCACGGTGCAAGCCGTTTTTATTTGAGGGATGTCCCTCTTTTTTTTCCCTCTCTGACACACTCTGTACGGAGTGTCTTGTCAGAATGAGTGATATCGGGGACTCAGCTGAGCGCCCTCTCGCCTGTCGGCTGTTTCTCACATGTCCTCTGTCCCAGATGTGCCTCCTACACACATCAATGAGCACACGAGTGCCAGTAATGTTGCCTCGTGTGGACAGCACTGCACACACCTCCACTCATCCCCTCAGTGGGTTTGAGCTTGAACGCGCCTCAATGTCTGTTACGAGCCTTCTCCTAAACTGCAACATAATGAGAGCCTGTGTGAAAAGCAGCGTGTGGAGGCCCCAATGGTGGCGAGGGCGGTATGACCATGACTACCACAGATCATCAAGAGCATGTACGCCCGCTCTCAGGGCATTACTCAGAGTGGCGGCGCGTGTGTTCGATGGACAGATGGATGAGCAGGCTGATCAGCAGAGGGTACACTCTGCAGTTTGCCTCTCCCCCCCCTACCTCCGCAGTTCAATGGGATACAGGAAACAATCCTGTCATCCCAGGAACAGTGTCTTGCGCTCCATTCAGAGCTGCAGGAACTCCTGTTGAAAAAGTATATTTCCAGGGTTCCTCAAAGGTAAGAATATCAGGGGTGTTTTACTCCCGTTATTTTTCTAAATCCCGAAAAAGACCGGAAGAATGAGACCCATCCTCGATCTGTCAGTATTCCACATGCTGACGATCCAACAGGTGCTGGAATGTGTTCTCCAGGACGACTGGTTCAATTCCATAGACCTGAAGGATACATACTTCCACGTACCCATCATCTGGAAACACAAGACATTCCTGCGTTTCTCATTTCAGGGAATATCGTACCAATTCAACTCAGCCAGCCATGTCACACCACACAGCGTGGTGAAAGCCCTCTCCGTGATGCAGCTGCTCAGCATGACGTCAGCTGGTCACGTGGTGATCCCCATGGGTCTCCTCCACAGGAGGAGACTCCAGAGGTGGTTCATTAGCCTGCGCATCGACCCTGTGCCTCAGAAGTAAATGTGCTGGAGTTGCTCTCCGTTTTGGGAAGTATTCCAGCACTTCGCCCCGTTGCTGTACAATCAACATGTGTTGATTCACACAGAAAACAGGCCACGGCAGCCTACCTCAATCACCAGGGAGGAGTACGTTCTGAGCAGCTTCTGAACGCAGCCAGGCGGCTGCTGTTCTGGGCGCGCACACATGTTGCTCTCCATCAGAGCAATGTATATTCCCGGCGAATTGAACAGAGGGGCTCGCAAAGCGCAGGATCCCCTCTGGGGGTAGACGCGTTAGCACATCGGCCGTGGCCCGGGGTGCTGTTATACTTTTTCCCATCAGTTCCGCTGACCCCTAAGTTCCCGGGCCGAGTGCGGGAGGAGCGGCTATCAGCGGTCCTGATAGCCCCGGAGCGCACGGGAGCGTCCTGGTTTCCATGCCTACAGCGTATGCTGTCAGGCAGACCGTGGGAAATTCCGTGGCACGGGGACGCTAGCTCCCAGGCGGAGGGAGCAATCAGCAGCCACCCAGTGATAGGCCAGCACTGTGGGCATGGCCCCTGAACGGGAATACTTAGAGAGCCTCTCTCAAGATGTTGCGTACCATCCAGGGAGCCAGGGCCACATCTACCAGAGCGTCTTACACAACCAAGTGGACAGCCTTCCAGCGTTGGTGTGTAGAGAACAGCCTGGACCCCATTACGTGTCCCCTGCCTCATGTGCTGTCGTTCCTCCAGCTGTTGTCGGACAGGAATTGGCTTTTCAGCACGATCAAAACGCTGCTGCTATCTCGTCTTGCCATGTAGGTTTCGGTGTCAGAACGGTGTTTCGTCACCCTCTGACAAACCGTTTTCTGCGAGGAGTACGGAGACTCAGACCTGTGTCACGCACACTGGCGCCTCAGAGGGACTTGGCTTTGGTGTTACGTGCTCTGACTAAAGCCCCATTTGAACCTTTATGTAGCAGGATAGACTGTTCAGCCCTATCACCACACGGGGCAACCTTTATAAAGAGGGGTCAGTGTCGCTCTTGCTCCCTCTTGCTCTTTGGCACGAAGGCCACTTCCGGGTTCCGCTGACGTGCTTTCTCCGCTGGCACCGGTGAGTTTGCAGTGGCTGCCGTTTGTTGTACACCTAGCATGACAATTAGCCTAAATACTAAATGTGTCGCTGGTTGTAGACCCTTGCAGGGATCTTGCAGCCCTTGTCTGCTGCCGCTGTAAATGAAGCTCTCCTGCTGTGTGTTTGTCTGAACTTGGCCTGATCGGTAGGTAGACCTTCTGCTAGTATCATTCTTTCTGAATGTTCTTAACCTAGTATTGTTATCGTAACATCACCTTAAACTTAATGTCTGCTAGGCTCTGCACTGGAAGCGTGATAAAGGACTGCTGTTTTGCCTCCACGTCTGTGTTGCATCCACGACTGCTCTAAGTTTACGAGTGTCTTGCCTGCCTGACTGTTGCCTGGACGGCTGGTCTACCCTCACGGCTGTGTCTGTCTGCACAGCCGGCTTGCCTGCCCTACTGTGCTTCACCGTTACACTACTGTCTGGCGGGTGTTGCTCTTGTTATCGCGGACTGTTCGATTAATCTCTGTTCATGATTAGTTATTTCATTGAGTTAAGTTTGTTTTGTTTATTTAATTCAAGATTAAGTAGACTGTTAGGTTGATTTTTGTTTCTTTGGTTTAGTTTTCGACCCTGTTGCTTTAAATTTGTTTTGTTTATTTAAATTAATATCAGTTACTTGAAATCAGTATTTTGTAGTATTCTTGACTTTTTATTGTCTTGTACTTATCTTATGTGTTGGTGTATTAATTTGTGTTTACTGTGTTTATCCCAGTAATTGTTTCTTGTTTGCCCCTCTTAGTTGCTGAGAGACAAAGGTGTGGTGCTGGTGTCCCCGGTGGTGGCTTCCCCCTTTGTGTGTCGTGCTGTGCTCCCCCCTGATTTGTGTTCCTTCGTGTGAGTGTGTAGTAATCACGGGTGCCTTAATTTACTTTGTTGGGATCCCTCTCACCGCTCGTCACCTCCATCCACTGGAAAGCCTCAGCATCCCTGAATTAAGTGTTCCCCCCTTTATTTTCAGTGTGTATAATGATCTTATGGTGTTTTTAATGATATTTTAATGCCAGAGATAAAACATGTGATAAATTTGAACCACGTCTCCTGCCCCTCATTATCACGAACTTGAGTGCCTTGTTGGTACTTGGAATAATTATTTCCTTGGGTGCAATTCCCAAGGTGGCGTTGTCTGACTTTTAGTTGAATAGGATTTCCAACAAACACCCCCCACGTGCCGCCACATTTAGATCAGGTTCCCCTTAAGGTTTTATCAGCCAAAGTAGCATTACTTTTAGTGCTGACATCAGCAAAAAGGGCGAGTAATTTGTCTGCCCTCTCTGTGGCTCCGTCATGTCGCTAGCTTGCTATGTTACGAGCACGGCTGTTTGCGCCGTTCCCAGCGCCTGTTTGTACATTACAAAGAGCGCTCACTAGGGCTGCCTCTGTCTGCACAACGCCTGTCACACTGGCTGTGTGAGGCTGTGTCACAGGCGTATGTCTCCTCTGGGAGGGATCCCCCGGAGAACATTAAAGAACACTCCACGAGAGGAATTTCATTCTCTACGGCCTTGCAAGGAGGAATGTGAGTGGAAGACATTTGCACTGCTGCATCTTGGTCTTCTCTCTGTTCGTTTATTCATTTTTATTTTGAGGGATGTCTCCCATTCCTCTCTGACACACTCTGTACTGAGTGTCTTGTCAGAGTGAGTGACGGCAGGGATAAAGCTGTGTGCCTCTCTCCTTTTTTTATTCCCATCCTTTGCATTTCCTTGCATGTTCCTGAATATGGAATAATGTGAAACTGCCATTGGATGACAAGAGTTTGCAAGGAGTCAGATACCTGCTTTTTCATTCTCGTACACATACACCGTACCAACAAAACAGGAACATATTATTTAACCATTGCTCCTGGCAACTTCGGCCAAAAATCCATAGAGTACCTTTAAATGTCCACATCAGTTAGGTGTCATATGAATCAGGACAGTCTTGTTTAAAATAAATGGACATAGTGCACAATAAAGTTTGGGAATCCTAAGAATCTTTGACTAGACCTCCATCACAAAGTTATCCAGTTCTGCGGCAAGATGCGTAATGCAATGTAAGTAATGCACTGATCATAGTGTAAGGCCAGAGTATAACATGTAAATACATTGAAAGCAGGCAACTCAAACCCAACAAAACATGAAGTAATAACAATCTAGAAATATGAATTGTATCAGTTCAAACCTTTGAGGACTCGAAGGTCTTCACTAGAGTCTGAAATAATAAGCTCAAGGTCAAATCATATTTTTTTACCTCTTCTGACCTCCGATAGGTCTTATGCTGAGATCAATCACTTCAAAGTACACAAATCACCATATATCCCTGATAAGTGAGTCTTGCCCATCTGGGATCATCGCCCGGCCCTTTCTTCCTTAGAAGTAGATCAAAAGAAAATAAGCAATTAAAGGATCAAACATACAGTATGTTTATATTGTATCCTTAGCATGTTTTCAGATTGCGTTACTGTTTTTGATTTTTTTTCCCCAGCTATTCATTTACATCAATTTATTCTGCTTGTGCTATGCAGCGTGTGTAGACATTGTGTAATCCAGTACAGATAACAGATGCATATTTTTTTCATTCTCCATTTTTGCACGTATACAACATGTTTGTATTGGTTTACATATTTATAAGAACCAAATAAAAATTGATAAAGATTTGGTAATTTCACTTTTTTTTACTTTTGGCAAATGTTGTGATGTATGGGATGAAAGTGTTCACAAAAGGAGGTCTATTGATGTGCATTCGGAGTATTCTTTGGCCACCACGCCGAATGTAAACGCAAGATTTACTCTCCATTTCTGCTGAAGTTTTGGTCTCCACCAACCCCTGAACAATTCATTTCAATATTTGTACACCAAATCGCTACCTAAAGATGTCTGACTTGCCGTAGGTGTCTAGTTCAAATTAGGTTGCTTACCACTGTAAAATGGTGGTCCGGAAACCAGTTGAAAGCTATTCAAATTAAAAACAATTGTAAACATTTAGAGCAGATAAAGTAGTTAAATATATCGTTAATATGAACATATTGTTCTGTTTAGCTTTAAGTATTAGCTACTATACATATTGTAGGTTGCATAAATGTATTTTCAAGAAGAGACATACACCTGTAAATTAGTAAAATAAATAGTTTTACTCCTTTAAATAAACATAAAATGCTTCAAATAAAGTCGTTAGCTTCTGTTTTAACCGCAGGTCTCTTGTGTTGTCAGGAACAGGACTTGTAGCTTGCCCAGATCATGGAGATTTTTCTGAGATAGCCATCCAGACCATATGAGATGACCTTCAGTGCGATCAAAAGCTTTCGATGCCTCCTTTTATCCCCTTAGCATGCAGACGGGTTTGGACAAAAGCCAGGGCATATCCATTCAATAGCTTTTGAACCACGCTTCCATGTTGCGATGTGTGTGTGAGAGTGAGATACTGTGCTGCTCTACTGATCACTCTTAAACAGCATTTCAACAATATATTCCTGTGCAATTGTAGTGTAAATAAGCAATTAAACACTTTTATTGTCACTCATATTTCAGCCAGTTAAACCAATGTTACAGCATTCAGTACAATACACTGGCATGTTTTTTGGAATAATTTACGCATTTCCGGGAAAAGCTCTTGTTCATCTGGACATTATCTCCACCGTCTAACACACCCTGTGAATTGAAAGGTTCTTCTTTATGGCCTGGAGTGAATGTATAATGTAATCTGGGAAGGATTTGAATTCGATTTTCCTATTAGCGAGTCCTGGGCTGAACCAAGACATCTGCTTTGAATCTCGCCTGATACAATAGAATTATCTCTGAGACTGTTCAGGCAATGTCTTCCTGTCCTCTCTTCCTCTAAAGCATCCTCCACTCCTCCTGCTGTCTGAACATATTTTCATAACGTTTCTTAAATCTCATTTCAATATGTACTAGATTGATAGATAATAATCATGTTGATATTTACATTAACAGTGAGAAAGTATTTTGTCTCCTTCTGTCTCTGCCTTATCCTGAAGCTATTTGGACTTTCCTCACTGAGTTACTTTTCTCCCTTCACATGTTTATTTAATTGCTAAGTTAAGTGTTCAGTGTATTTCCTGCAACCAATGATTTACTTCTCATGTAAAACATATGACACTTAAAGTTAAGTGCTTTTATTATATTTTTTCATCAACTATATTTTTCAGTTTTCCACAAATACAGTATGTCCAACATTTATGACAAAAAGTTGCAAAAATATATATAAATAAAAGTTAAACAATTAAAAGTTAAATAAGGAATAGACCAAAATAAATACATACAACAGAATAATGACGACAATTGGCAGTATAAGAGTAAATAATATATATATAATCAAATATCACACACATAACCCAATCAAAACATTTTAGTTTATGCTATTCTTATTGCCAGCCGAGGATCGCAGAGTGCCCAGGTCAATAGTCAAAGAAAAATGCACAGTGAATCAGGTGAGGGATAGGCCTCTAACATGGGTAATAAAAAGCGACCAAGTTGTGTTGTATTTGTTAACTAAACCGCACACTGCATATCTACATTTTTCCAAGTCTAACCCCAGCATCACTTCCCTGATCCAATGAATATATGAAGGGGGATTGTTTTCCTTTCCAATTTAGCAGTATGAGACTATGGGCATGCAACGACGCATAGGCAACCACATTTTTGTGGAGGGAGGAGAACCCTAGTCCTGTGTCAACAGTTCCAAAAATAGCTGTTTGAGGGTTAGAAGCAGAGCCGGTTCTAGACAATTTGCTTCCCAGGTGAGATTTTAGTAAAGTAAGTAAAATGCTTCAATTTGGTGCACTTTGAGCACACAATTAGACCTGATCAAGGGAGTCCAACTCTAAAACACCCATCTGAAAAAGATCGGTTTACATTTTAATAATCAAATAAGTATGTGAACATAACCAATAACCTACCATAGCCAATAACAAATAAATGTAACTTGTTTTATTTTTGTTGTTCATTCATATCTTATTTTACCTAGTTAATAATTATCTATTTATGCATATTTTTGTATCCATCCGTTTTAAACAATATTTTTGGTTTACTGTCTTATAGTATACATTGAAATTATTTAAAACCTGTTTGTCCCAATAATTATAAAGGAGTGCCTTGGAAATATTTGTTTACATAAATTGTGATTAAAAAGTTTGAGACCCACTGAGATAACTTAGACTAAAGTTAACTATCTAAACACTCAGAGTCCTTTACCTCACTGAGCCTCTCAGTCTGACAAGAGAGCTCTCCTCCACCCTGGTTGTAGAAACATCTACTTCGAGCACCAGATAAACCAGCATCCATCACTTTCATCACTTACAGCGCCCATCGTACAGGGAAAATGAAAAGTATAACCGGGGTGAAAAGGGTGTTACATTTACTTAATCATGAATGTTGTTACATCAAGGCCGAAAATTAGGATGAGCACCAACGATCAAAAAAGTTTTTTTCCCTCCCAGAGCTGCCAGCGCAGCGCCCCAGATAGAATCACCAATATCTCCTTCCCATGCTTCTTTAGTTTTGTCCCATGTGGGAAGGCAGTTATTCAGAATCAATGTATATATTTTGGACACAGCCCCTTTATTAAATGGATTCACTTTAAGATTCACCACAATGGTGGACATGGATATCCTGGAAAATCTTTAGACGCAAAAGACCGAGCCTGGAGGTATCTAAAAAAGTAAGATTTTGGTATGTTGTCCTACACAAGTGCGTAAGGATGCAAAACTTTCGTCACTAAAAAGATCTTGAATATAGACCAAGCCACTTCTATGCCAAACAGCAAATGCCATGTCCAAACGGGATGGTGTAAAAAGGTGATTAGACATTATTGGCGAAAAACTGCATATGCTTTTCAGATTTATATGTTTCCTAAATTGACCCTAGATCTTAATTGAGTTTTGGACCACTAAGTTTGAGTTAAACTCACTTACTTTAACAGTCAATGGAAGGGGGGCAGTTGAAAATTAGATTGGGGAAATTGGGAGTGTGGACTCCAACTCCATTGTAGCCCATATTGGGCCCTCCTTGTCTGCAAATGTGGTAATCCAGTATGTGAGTTTAGCAATGTTAGACTGCCCAGTAATAAAATAGGGAATTAGGTAGATCCAAAACACCTTCAGATGTTACCCTCTTCAGGTTTGCCTTCTTCATGTGTGCATGCTTCTTATTCCATATGAAAGCAGAGATAAGGCAGTCTCGTTGGGCAAAAAATGATTTTGGGAGAAAAATCGGAATCATTTGAAATATCTGGGCAATATTGTCATTTTCACAGCGTTTATCCGCCCTGCTAGTGTGACAGGCAGCTTTGACCACCTATCTAGATCATTATTGGTATGTTCCAAGATAGATTTGTAATTGTAGTTAATATCCTTAACCGAGCCTGCTATCTCAATACTCAAGTAAGTACATTTTTCATTTTCAATCCTAAAGGGCAGATGACCATAATCCTCCAGCCTTGCCAAGTCATTGAGAGGAAACAGTAAAGATTTTGACAAATTCATTTTGTAACATGAAATGCTCCCAAATATGGCATGCTTTCTATTGGGTCTCATATTTGCAAAAGCAGGTCATCCGTATATAGAGATGTTTTATGTACTGTGTTGCCCCTGGAAACGACCTTAATCCTATTGTCCGATCTGATAGCAATCGCTAAGGGTTCAATTGCAATGTCAAATAAATAGGTTGACAGACAGCATCCCTTCCTTGTTCCTCTATAGAGCATAAAATAATCAGAAATAAGACTGTTTGTTTTAACAGCGGCTGTAGGTGCTGAATATATTGTCTTAATCCATTTACAAAAAACAGGTCCCAGTCCAAATGTTTCCAAGGCAGCAAAAAGATAGTTCCACTCAATCCTATCAAACGCCTTTTCAGTATCAAGGCTCAAGATCATTTCAGGCTGCACTGTGGATTTAGGGGACAATAATACATTAAACAACGGCCGTACATTAAAAAATGAATGTCGCCCATGGATGAAACCGGTTTGGTCTTTATCAATAATGGTAGGAATAAAGGCTTCTAATCGCTGCGCAAGGACTTTAGTTAATATTTTTATAATCGCAACAAAGAAGGCTGATTGGCCTATAGGAACTACACTGTGAGGGATCCTTGCCTTTTTTCAATATCACTGAAATTGTCGCTTGAGAGAGTGTTGGTGGCAATTTACCATTAACCGGTGATTCTTCATATGCCGATTTTAAAACCGGCACAAGTTTAATACAAGGAAGACAAGAAACCACATTGCAGAGACATCTATACTGTCTAATTATATTTTTAAATACATAATGGAAATAAAATCATAATGGAATTGTAATTAAAAAAAATACTCCCCCTAGCGTAACAACAACAAAGCATTAATTCAAAGGCAGCTGGATCATCCAGGCGTGCTTTGAGGAGCTGAATTCTAAGTGAGGTTTCAGTTTGCTGAAGCCGGCAGAGCTGTATGTGTTCTTTGGCCAGACGGATCTGCATCTCTGCCCTCTCCGTGTCACGGTTCAGCAGAGTCTCGTAGGCATCATCCCTCTGCTCTGGTTGTCTGGTGCATTCTCTTTCGAGGTGGCTCTTGCAGTGTGTCATCAGGCCTGGCTGAAGGTCCAGTTTCTGGATCCACATGAGTCAGGAGGACCTCGTCTTGAATGGTGTGTGTCACATCAGGTACATTGACGACCTGAAATTAAAGTTTATCTATATACTTTATACCCCTTAATAAGATGATGAAAAGCATGCAAGCTCCTGGAAAATTGTAGTACTATAAGAACAAGGATGCTATATAAGAAATATAGCCATTGTGGTACTATGAAAATAGCAATTATACAAGATAATAATTGTAGTTCTATAGGGACAAGGATACAATCACACATACCTGCGACTCACCATCCAGTACAACGTTTGGTATTCCATGTAAAGATTGTGACTGCTGACCACCAATGATATCAAGTACATCTGTGTATTGTCCCCTTTTATGTGGTTTGTTACCCGTCTGTGGGTTTTTAGCCTGGCTGTGGTCTTTGGTAGCTTGCTGCTTCAAATTCTTCCACCTCAACCTCACTTGGTCCACCGTCCTCTTGTGTCCAGATCCTGTGGCATTCACATTGTCTGTAACTTCCATCCATATTCCACTCTTTACTTTAGTCGCTCCACCCTCTCTGTTAAAGCTACCAACTATGGAGTCATAATTGTTCCTTACACCCGGCAGCAGTGCATGGATCTCAGCAGATGTAAAATTAGGCCCCTTTTTGTCCATCTTTCCAACTCACTGGTTTGGTCAGGTCAGCAATTAGTTTTTATAGGTCTGGCCATTACTTGCTATCAATTACATAATTAACCACAGGCCCTAACAAATCTGGACATGTATTGCAGGTGTGTATTTGCAATTACTAATTATTCAGAGACTGATGTAGGCCTACTGACTGAAAGAACAGTCAGAACACTGTTATGGCAGGGATTGTTCACATCTTCCATGCTGGAAGGAGAGGTTACCGCCAAAGGGTCCACACGAGTGCCCCAAACCTCTCCAACAGTACACAACAGAAGAACTTTAAGATCGTTTTCGATTTGGACTTGATGACATCAACTACATTGCTGATCTGGTCAGGCAACAACTGCAGTGCAGAACCTTTCGGAGTCATGCTCTGACTGTAGAGGAACAGGTCCTCATTGCCCTGCGCTTTTACGCATGTGGAACATTTTATCAGGTCATAGCTGACAGCATGGGAGTCCACAAGACAACAGTGGGTGAAGTGGTGACAGCTGTGTCTGATGCACTGGCTCGCCTGCTGGATCACTTTGTGACTTTTCCCAATGATGGCCAGATTGCCAAAGTGAAGCAGAAGTTTTTTCTTTTGGGAGACATGCCCAACACCATTGGGGTGATCGACTGCACGCATGTGCATATTCAAGCACCTCATCAGAGGGAGTGGGAATATGTGAACAGGAAAGGGAGGCACAGCATCAATGTGCAACTTGTGGGAGATGCTGACCTTGCCATCACCAACTGTGTTGTGAGATGGCCTGGGTCAGACCATGATGCACACATCTTCAGAGAGAGCCGGTTGTTCACTGAATTGCAAACCAACAGGCCGGATGGAGTTATATTAGCCGACAGTGCCTACCCACTCCTACCATGGGTGATGATACCTTTTCCCACGGCCAACACTCCCTCACAGATGCGCTACAACAATGCCCATGGAAGAACAAGGTGTGCCATTGAGCGCTTGAATGGAGAACTGAAGAGGCGTGTTGCATGCCTCAACCATCTGAGAGTGGAACCCCAACGAGCATGCCGCATAACACTGGCTTGTATTATGCTACACAATATCACTGTCTATCGCAGAGTCCCCCTCTCTGACATTGGTGATCCCCCAGAGCCCCTTGCACCTGCTGATGATGTAGGCCCACCTATGGATTTCCCTCTAAATGAGAGACTGAGTGGTGGTGCAATGCGAGATGCTATTGTCCGCAATTACTTTTGAAAGGTGATGACAGATGATGGACTTTTTTGTTGTTTATTTTTTCTTTAATCTAAATTACATTTCTGATTGACAATCTTTGTTGTGACTTTAATGAGCATAGACATTTATGTCATCAACATTTGGTTAAAAAGAAAATAGGCCACCACAAACGTGACAACAAAATTAAAAGTAAAATTGATTTGCCATGAAGGCTAAAAATTGTGTATTATTTCAGTTAACAAACTTTGCCATCTTATTTATATTGAAACATATTTTTCAATAAATTGTACTGTACATTTTGCTCTTGTAATCCACTGGAAATCCACCCCTCTCGTGGGATCAAGATAATCCAGTTTTTTGGGATCAAACTGATCCCAATCCTGTGTTGTCGGTTTGAACTAGTGTTCATTTCGTCAGCTATTTTTTTATTTAGTTTTAGTCTTAGTCCTGTGTTACATTTTCTTTTTAGTTTTAGTCATATTTAGTCACCTTCATCCTGTTTTTATTTAGTCAAGATTAGTCATATTTTAGTCAAAGAAAACTAATTATTTTAGTCTACTTTTTGTCAATGAAAACTGTTGAGTCTTTTTTAGTCATCAGATTATATAGAACATTTCAGTCAAACTGGTCTAGCCAAAACCAATACTTTGTCATTTTAGTCAAACGTATGTCACAATAAGATTATATCTTGTCCTTATTTGATGAAAAACACAGGTTGATTAGAATGCAGCTTTGCAGAGACTATCTGGTCAGGTGTGTGGTGTTTGTACCAGCTGTGTAATGGCCACATTGCTTCCCTTCTGATAAAACAATGAATTTTTTCAATGCATTAGGGTTAGGGGTAGAGTTAGGGTTAGGGTTAGGGTAATGTTGTGAATCGAGTGGCCTGTGTTCGTCGTCCATAACATACGCCTGCCCATACCATAACCCCACCACCACCATGGGCCACTCAATTCACAACATTACCCTAACCCTAACCCTACCCCTACCCCTACCCCTCACACCAGATACTGCCTGGTTTTTGGACCCCCCCAGACCCCCCCAATAAAGCAAAACTGCACGTTTCAGAGTGGCCTTTTATTGTAGCCATTCTAAGGCACACCTGTGCAATAATTATGCTGTCTAATCAGCATCTTGATATGCCACACCTGTGAGGTGGGATGGATTATCTCGGCAAAGCAGAAGTGCTCACTATCACAGATTTTTTCAGATTTGTGAACAATATTGGAGAGAAATGGTTATTTTCTGTATATAAAAATGTTTTAGATCTTTGAGTTCATCTCATGAAAAATGGGAGCAAAAACAAAAGTGTTGCGTTTATATTTTTGTTCAGTGTATATCCGGCCAAACATCCGGCCACCGCCCGTCTCTATTCTCTCAGAGAATTCTCTTCACTCCACGCGTCATCATAGTTAATCTCTAAACGCTAAGTATTACATGCTTAAACTCACTATGGATCCCGAATTGCTGATCAACCCACCAGAGTCAGACGAAGATCTCTTAGACACCGGTTATCCGCCACCCACGGCACAGCAGTCGGATCAGAGCCTTTAAGTAGGATTCAAACCAATTTAGGACTGTTTCCGAAAGTCCCACCCAGTTTTCCAGTCGGTCTAGTAATATGCTGTGGTCAACAGTGTCAAACGCAGCACTGAGATCTAATAATACTAACACTGAAGTTCTGCCACTGTCTGTGTTTAAGTGGATGTCATTAAAGACCTTTACAAGAACAGTCTCAGTGCTGTGGTTTGGACGAAAGCCTGACTGGAACACATCGAAACAGTTATTTAAATGCAAAAAATTACTCAACTGTTGAAAAACAACTTTTTCAATGATTTTACCTAGAAATGGGAGGTTTGATATGGGCCTATAATTGTTCATTACTGAAGCATCTAGATTATTTTTTTTTATGAGCGGTTTAATGACTGCAGTTTTCAGGGCCTGTGGAAAAATACCTGAGTGAAGAGATTTGTTTACTATATGAAGTAGATCTGAGGCCATGCAAGGCAAAACATCTTTGAAAAATCCCGTTGGAATAATATCAAGGCAGCATGAGGAGGATTTTAGAAGTTGTATAATGTCCTCTAGGTTTTTATCATTAATCTGATGGAATTGTGTCATGGTGTTTGAATTGATGTTAAGTGGACACAGGGTCAACACATTTGCTGTTCCTGATGCAGAGGCACTGACTGCTTGTCTGATTTTCTGAATTTTGTCAGTGAAAAAGGAGGCAAAATCATTGCACGCCCTGGTGGATAGAAATTCAGAGGCTACTGACACTGGGGGGTTAGTTAGTCTGTCGACGGTAGCAAACAAGGCACGTGAGTTGTTTTTGTTTTCGGTAATGATGTCAGAGAAGAATGATTGTCATGCGTTTTTCAATTCCAAATTATAAAGGCCAAGTCTCTCTTTATAGATTTCAAAGTGAACCTGGAGATTTGTTTTTCGCCACCTACGTTCAGCTTTTCGACATTCTCTTTTTTCTGCTCTCACGGTCATGGCATTTCTCCATGGAGATATTTTCTTGCCAGACACTTCCTTTACCTTAGTTGGAGCAATGGCATCTATAATATTTTTAATTTTTGAATTAAAATGATCTACTAGCTCATTTACTGAGATGTTAGCAGGGGCAGATGTGGAAGAAAAATTCTGAGTAAACATTTCCCTAGTATTTTCAGTTAAATATCGCTTTGTGGTTACCTCTTTTTGAACATTTTTGTGAACAGAAATAGAGCTCTCAAAGAAAACACAGGAATGATCAGAGAGCGCAACATCAGTCACCACAACCTTAGAGATATTCAGACCCTTTGAGATAATTAAGTCCAGAGTGTGCCCCTTATTGTGCGTGGGCTCCGTCACATGCTGAGTCAGTCCATGGCTATCAAGAACACAAAACAGTTATTTTGCCCCTCTGTCCTGAGGGTTGTCAACATGGATGTTAAAATCACCAACAATGACTAAACGGTCAAAGTCAATACACACTATAGACAGCAGTTCAGTAAAGTTATCATAAAAGCTTGCACAGTATTTGGGTGGTCTATAGATATTTAGGAACAGAGCTCGAGAGGAGCATTTCAGCTGAAGGGCCACATATTCAAAAGAAGCAAAGTTCCCATAAGATGTCTTCCTGCATTGAAGAGAATCATTTAACAGAATAGCAACTCCACCCCCTTTCTTATGCATTCATTCCTGACTCATAAAACCAAAGTTGGGAGGGGTTGATTCGATAAGAACAGCTGCACTGTTATTTTGTTCAATCCAAGTTTCTGTTAAAAACATAACATCGAGATTGTGCTCAGTGATAAAATCATTGATTAAAAATGTTTTTCCTGCCATCAGTCAGGTTTTTTGTAACAAGCTGTGGCTGACATGGAATCACTGCTAAATTAGATAAACTCACACAAACGTTTGAGCGGGGGTAGAAGACATGCTGCCAGGGGGGGAGGTGGTTGACGTAGGCTCGGTGATGAAGACGGGGGAGATGGTGCGCGTCTCCGCGGTGATTTTGGTGGGCGTTGTTGAGGAGCGGGGGTAAAGGACATGCTGCCAGCCCTGCGTATCGCCTTAGTTTGGTTATTGAACTCCAGGAAGGAATCGGTGCCAACCCTCTGTATCGCCTTCATGTTTTCAATGATCTCCAGGAGGATGGGCGAGGGTGAAAGGGTGAACGGAGTATCCTCAAAGGCGTTGTCAGGGGGGGGGGGTGACGGGCAGTGGAGACTCCTCCATGTGTCTCCCATAATCAGAACATTCCTCAGGCGGGTGCAGTGATAATTATTCAGGGTTTTCTGCACGATGTGTTGTGTCTTTCTCCTGTTTTGATTCCTCTTGCCGCTTGTCCTTGGCAGAGGGAACAGATTGATGACGCAGGCAGTTGAAAATGTTAGAGATAAACAATTTCACTCCTGACTTGTTCAGGCAAACTCCATTTGCCTTAAAAAGATGTCTGCGATCCCCGAAAAAGTTTAAATTGTCAATAAAATGGACAGAATGGTCAGTACAGGCATTGGAAAGCCAGGTGTTCAGTGCAAACAATCTGCTGAATCTCTCCACTCCTCTTCTGACTGGCGGTAGAGGGCCACTGATGAACACCTCCGCATTTAGAGAGCTGACAGTTTCCAACAAACATTTAAAGTCTTCTTTCAGCACTTCTGACTCTTGTTTCACAACATCATTTGTTCCAATGTGTAGTACCACATTCTTCACAGTTGGATGTTCAGCCCCAATATGCAGGATCTTCTCAGCCAAGTCAGTGACCACATCCTTGGGAAAACAGAGTACTTTGGTGTTGTTCTTATTACACAGACCTTTTATATCTCTTACAGCAGAGTCACCCACAATCAGAGTTTCAGGCCCAGTCGTTAGCTTTCCCTCTAGCCTTTTACTTTTGGAGTAGCTATTGGTCCTTACCCTGCTGTGTGAAGAGGACAGGTTATCCAGGTCACCAGAAAGAGATCTCCGGTTCTCGGTCAGCGGAGCGTATCTGTTCTGGATTGGCACACTTGGTGGTTTAGGAGGATTGTTTGTAATTCTCCCTTTAGCAGCTGTCCACTGCTGTTTAGGGGTTGAAGAGGCGCTCTTCCTGGGTGATAACAATGCAGGCCAGCCGGTCGCATCACAGATTTCAGAGCGCTGGGCTCTGCCTGTTATCCGTCCTCCCAAATCCCATGGAAATGATTTACTCTTCGGCTTTGCACCCAGAGAGTTCCAGGGAGGACTACCACTTGTAGATTTATTACCCGGTACACAGCCCTCCTGTTCCTTGGAATCCTTGTAGCTGCTAACTAGCTGTGAGTTAGCATACCCTTCTCCATTATTTTGCAACACTGGTAAAGTGGTGTCATTCCCACGACATAGTCCATTCACTTCCACGTTAACTTCCAACCGTTGCATATTCATTTCCAACACATCGATCTTCTGTATAAGTTTGTGGAAGTCATCTGTAGAGAACGGAGGCATTTTGCTACCAACTAGCATGCTAGGCCACGCTACTGTAAGACTGAGGTCGTCGTAAAAATGTTGAAATATGGCTGAAACCCTCCGTCTATTTACGAAGATGAACTGTCCCAGTGATAGGTTAATGTCCAGGAGCCGCTGCTCGAAGTTTTCAGAGAATAACAATAGGAAAATCAGCATACAAAGTAAGCAGAGGCAGGAGCAAGCAGAAAAGCGTCTGCACTGTAAGAAAGATAAGAACCACCTCAACCACCTCACTCAATCTAATAGCTGACTCTTATCCAGCACGTTCATTTCCAACTGGTCTATCCTTTGCTCTAGCATTTTCCCTCTACCGCGACGTCCTCTGCTCAGTTTATCCCACACGCAGAACCGAGTTAGACGAATACCTCTACATAGCGCTAGACATGGCCTTACGTTTCGGTGGCTCAGGTTTCTACACCTACCACGTTCAATTTCCTAGCCAAGCCGCCGGCCACATTAAACAATTCAATCAGGGAACATACTGGGGTGCTCTGGACTCCGAGCTTTACTACCGCATCTTCGCAGTACGCGCATCCCTCTCTTGCCAGTTATGCAGAGCCCCCTCCCACCCGGCCTCAGCATACTCACCACCTCAACCACCTCACTCACTTCCCTCTTCATCACACAACGCCCCAGACTTCAACCGTCTATCACCTGCCGCACCCCCACCTCCCATCTTCCCTAGTCCCGCAAACAAATGCTCCTCAGACAACGCCCCAGTCTCAAAGGGCGTCACAGGCATGGAAGGCCAATTCTTTACCAAAAAGGCAGGATGGTGTGCAATAACTTAAACGACTTGGGCTGCTCTCTCTCTAGCTGCTGCCTAATGCACGTTTGCTCTTTCTGCGGTGGCGCTCATGCCAGGAGCACCTTCCCCCACAACCCAACCCAACCTAACATTCATGGCAATAAACATATTTTTCATATAGAGTGTAACGGAGCTTCCGGTATTGAGCAAACTGCGTGTGCATCACTCTAACTCCTCAATGGTAATGTTTAGTTGGATTTAGGAACGTCCCCCCCGATAAAAGATTATTATTTACCTCTTTTAGAAGTGAAGATATAGTCATTTGTTCTGGGCATGTCATTTTCGAGCCTGAGACCCAAAAAACAGGCTTGGGGCTTAACAGGTTGAGTCCACAACCGTAACTGCTCTCTCACGCTGCATGGGACGGTCGACCTTGCCCTGAAATGCATGTTTCTGCTAGCATTCTCTGGCTTCTGGTTCCAGAAGCATTTTCAGAACATCCCGCATATTTTGGGGACATTCTAAGAACATTATTCGAGCCATTTCCTCCACATTGGCGCAGCGTCCACAGCAGCTAGAATCTCTGTTCCAAACCATCCAGGCCCTCGGCCGCTGGTCATCCCAAGTTTACCACGTTTACATCCGAAACAATCTAAACGATGTCAGACATGCAAACACTCAAGTCAGCTGCATTTAATCCGACTCTTTTAGGGGCCCGTAATCAGCCTGAGCAGATCATGCCGTAGACGGGACCCCCACTCTGAGTCTCCCTCTGCACGGACCACAGCACGTCCCGCCAGACCAGAACATCTCATCAACCCCTCCATATCAATTATTACTTCTTGCAATAAACCTACAAACATCACACTGTTGTGGCGTGGTCCCTGCTCGTGAACTATAACTTGAGAAAATCTGCATTGTTGTAATTTCCCTCGGGAGCGAGAAAAGAGGCAAAAATTACTTTTCAAATGTTCTTTCCAAGCGGAGCTCAGAAAACTGCGTCTTACGTCACCCAAGTGCTTTTTAAATAATTCAAATGTTTAAACATGCAAGGAGTGTACATGCATTTTAGGGCTTTTTTACAACATACACATTCAGGAGGAAAGGATTTTGATCTCTGATCTGGAAAGTACTTCTTGAATTCAAAATGTCAGTGAAGTTAATAATTCATTATAATGTTCTATGCTTGGCTCATTTTTTTAAAGAGGCCCTTTTATGCTTTTCTGGGGTTACCCTTTCCTGTCGTGTGTTATAAAGGTTTTTTTGCATGTAAATGGTCTGCAAAGGCAAACTAGTAACCCTTTGTTTACTTCTGTAAACACTTGTGTTTCTACATCACAACAGAGCTGGCCAGCTAACCAATCAGAGCAGACTGAGCTCTGGTGTCATGCAAAGGGTGAATAAAGGTGCTGAAGCATAGGCAGTATGAGAAATATTATTTAATACATTTTGAATATTAAAGGTGGGGTAGATCATTTTGGAGAAAGCAGCTCGAGTGCGGTAGAATTTGAAAATACAATACAATACGAACGCGCACATGACCAATGAGGGCACGAAATAAGTTTGTGCACAGATGGAAGGCTGACAGGCAGGTAGGCCATCCAGTTATTTTAGCCGGGCCGGCTCAGATTATTGGTCGTGCTTTTTACAGTACCACGGCTTCCACAGATGACATTTTTTTATGGATCTTTTGTCAAAAAGCACTTAAGATATTCATTGCTATCAGGATGTTAAAAGCATTCCATGGAATATAACAAAAAGTGTATCTCGAGACGGTTTCTCAAACTTACCACCTTTAAAGCATGCAAACATGTCATTGTAGTGAACAAAATGCAAATATGAACCTGAAAATGAGCATAATAGGGGCCCCGTTTAAATGTAGCTTTGTCTGCCAAAATATTACAAACAGTCTAGGCCAACATCCCTTGAATAAGCATGTATTATTTATCGTAACAAGGGCAATTATTAATTATTCATACTGAAATGCATGATTAAGGCACCTGTACTAAAAAATGGTCTCCATTTACAGACCCTCTCAAGAAGGGCTGATTAATATATTGCCTAATAATGTAAGCTGTGAGGTGAGGAAGTGGGATAAAACTACAGCTCCAAAAATAGGGTGGCAGGGCAAGTACATTTCTCATAATAACTTCATTGCTGCCGAAGGCTAAATACTAACGTCATTGAGAAGATACGTATAAATCCATCCCACCAATCCTGGTCCATTTCAGTGCCGTTTCCGATACAAAGTAATTCAGAATAAGAACAACTAATGTTTAAGCATTACAAATGTATAGTCTATAACTGTAAAGGAGAGAGAAGTCAAGAAAATGTTTTTTTATCTGAGTCAAGGCTTGGACTTTCAGGTCTCAGTGTTAATTAGTATATATAGCATTTTTTTTTTTAAAGTATGCATGGCTTACGATGAAAGGGAATATAGAAGACTGCTGTTTTACCTGTTAAACCAACCCAGTCTCATGGCATTTCGTGTTAACCAACACGATTTTTAATCTATTGATTCGTGTTCACCAACACGATTTCCCCCTTTTTTTGGTGTTGCACAGCACGCAATGTATTTCTACTGGTAATGTGTTTCATGCCTGCAGCACGCTTGATATTGAGTAAGAACATATTTTTATGAACCACACAGCTTCCGGTCTTCCACGACCCGACCGGAGAAAAAGACGTGCTACAGGCAGTACCAGTAGAAATACATTGCTTTTAAAATCGTGCTGTGCAACACGAAAAAAAAAGGGGGAAATCGTGTTGGTGAACACGAATCAATAGATTAAAAATCGTGTTGGTGAACACGAAATGCCATGAGACTGGGTTGGTTAAACCCCCTGGTTGTGTCTCAGGGGATCTTAATATTTAAGAACCTATTAATGTGTTCTACCAGATGAACGGAAATAATCTCAGCTAACCGACAATACAAACCATTTTTACCAAAACAAAACACAAGTCTCATAAGAAGCATCTAAGTGACCCCATAGCGAAAAATGCTAACGGACATTGGCACAGAACTCAAGATAAAAGTACCCTTATTACTTATCGTAGCTGCACATACAAGATATCCGATTAAAGCTGAGGTTCCACAGATTATTTAGGTATATAGTATCATCACTGAGTGATCCGAACTCGCGACAGGGGAAGCAAACACAGACATCACAACACATACCTTTACGGAGCTTCTAGGGAGATCGTCTCACCGTAGCTGTCAATCTGATCAAAGGACGTGTTCAATGGCATTAAAACGAGAAAAACCGCGGCTGAATCGGTTAATCCATAGGTTTTTAACGTCTCTGTATAAAAAAAGTATTTCATTTATAATCCATAATTCCATTTTTAAGTAAAACTCGGAGAGCAAAAGTTAGCTGCTAATGGTAGCCACCAGAGTGGCTGCTGCTTCCGGTCTTGGGTATGCGGAAGTCTAACACACACACATTACCAAATAAGGACTATGTGTGAGTTCCCCTCGATTCCATTATGATATGGAAAATCCACCCAAATGGCCCCAGAAGAGGGTACTTTTTGCTAAATCTGTCTAAAAAGGTCAAATATCACTTGTTTTGCATCAATCTTGATACAGGGTACTTATTATATGTTGTACTTTGGATTCCTAAAGCTTTTAGTCTACTAACCCATCGTCCAAGGTTAGTTTTCACTATAAGTACAAAATATCTTTTGGACGTACACTATAATTTACAGTTTTTGACCATGTTCAATCTGAATTTTCTTTAAAATAAAAAACATAAATCCTGGTAATTAGCCCTTATTACCTCACCATCTCTTCCCAGTTCATACTCACCAACAAATTTAACAACCACTCAGGTACGCAACCTCAGAACCATCTTTGACTCCACCGGCTGCCAAAACCTCATCCCCAGCAGCCTCAACTGGCTCCCAGTTAAATACAGAATTTACTTAGAAATATTACTTAACCCTTACAAAGTCTTAGAAAGCTGGGCCCCTACCAATACCTCATATCATCCCTACTCGTTGCCTCAGGTTCATTTATTAACCAGGACCAAGCTCTGGACCTGTGGTGACAGGGCTTTCTCAGTCACTGCATCTTCCCCAATCAGATCACGCAGCTAACCACTCTATCATTCTTTGACAAACCTTTAAAACCCAACTCTTCAAGTCTGACCCTAACACTTACCTGGATCTTATGACTTTGCTAGTTTAAATGCTTTTTATTTATTTTTAAATGTGAAGGATCTTTGAGATTTAACATAGAAACATATTTTTTGCACAAACATTAATTGAAAGGGAGTTGAATAGAATTCAAGGGAAAGTAATTAGCCACTCTCAGTTTTCCATGTAAGGATATTTAAACATTATGGTGTAGCTCAAGAAATCCCATGGCTGCTAAGATTCCCATGAATGTGCATTTCAGATCAAGCAGTCACTTTTGTCATACATCCCCCTTTCAGATGCAATATCCGTTTTTCAAAAAGGGTTTTCGTGTGCTACAATAGCTCCACAAAAACATCGCTGTCACAATGCTTTTCCGTCTAATTTCTGAAAACTAAAGAAACATCTGTTCTGTGATGTTCTCCAGCTGAAAGTCTCAACAGGGATCAATGGACACCTGGATGATCAGCACACTTCAGTGATCTGTATTCCCTGCTGATTGTTTGTTTTTACCTTGAATTAATCATTTGCTCGTGAGCAGGGTGTGGTTTCCTGCATATCCTCCATGCAAGTGAGCTCCCACAAGTAGCACTTTACTGGGAGTGCTGTGATCGAAGAGACAGCAGATCCCTTCGGAGTTATACATTAGAGAAATGTCAGTCTATGCTCTGTGTGCTATGTGTACCATAACCAGCTAATGAAACTAACAGACAGCAGAGACACTATCTGCATATTTCTTCTTAAAGGTCCCATGTCATGGCCATTTCTACTGATCATATACTAAAATAGTTTTATTCTGTGCAATTTTCCAAACTCACATTGGTTTCTCATACAGCATCTCTGTAAAGTATGTGTATTCACCGGTATTCACTCTCTGTCCTAAGTGGCTTGTTGGAGCTCCTGCCCCCCCCCCCCCCCCCTCCCTGTGAGCCCAGTGTGCTCTGATTGGTCGGGACGTTGAGAGGCTCGTTGCTGTGATGTCGGTGATACAGCGAGAACAAGCGAAACTCATCCTGAGCACACACAAACACTCACAGCCGAAGTAAGTGTGGCTTGATATTGAGTAAGAAAAAGGTTTATAACGCTGTGAGCATGAGTCTGCGGAGGAACAGCATCATTCTTCAGTGCCCTACGCTGTACATATCCGGCATGAATCGCTGAAAGGTTTGGGAAGCTTTGTTTCGTGAAAGGCTGGCAGAGGGTGTGGCCTCTGGGTATCCCCACGTCAGAGTACCCAGGAAGTAAACAATAGAAAATGAGAAATCTCCAACGAGGCGTTTTGGGGCAGCATAGACTGTGTTAGAGTTTTACTCGCTACAGGGTGTACTTTGAGGGTTTTTGACTCTGCAGACCGTTTACATGCAGAAAAACCTTCATAACACAAGGGGTCGGGTAATAACCGGAAAAGCATGACATGGGCCCTTTAAGTGACTGCATGTTTTACCGGCCAAAGTATAAGTTAATTATCTACATTTTATTTGTAATGTTCAAGCACTTAGATCAAGTGTAATGCATGTCTGCTCTGGCATAAAATGCAATTATGAATACATATATGTGGGAGGCGTGTGGTCTAGTGCGTTGGTGTTCGGATCAGGGGGGGCACAGGCTCGAACGCCACTGCAGTCCACATGTCGTTGTGTCCCTGGGCAAGACACTTCACCCCAAATTGCTCCTGTGGGGATTGCCCACAGTATTGAGTATGTAAGTCGCTTTGGATAAAAGCGTCTAACAAGTAACATGTAATGTAATGTAATATATTATTATGACATCATCTTTTAACAATAGATGCCCTGATAGTTTGTTGCAAGAAGTAGCTTAATGGTCACTGTGAGCCTCTCCGCTCACACAGGGTTCAAAGAGGGACGGAAAGAGCAGGGTTTAGGTTGAACACAGGCATTTATTAGCACCGAAACCAAGTACACAACATGGGTCTCAAAACGTTGCCCGTGTGAGACCCATCACAGGTCCTTTGGCGACCTTCCAGGATCCCGCCTACTGCAAGACAGACCAGAACCAGGTTACGACATGCTTTTATTCAGTCACTGATTACCTGATTCCGATCAGCTGGCGCCCTAACCACACCCCACTGCTACATACCCCCACCGCCCGACTCAGGCCGGAATCCCGCCGGCCGCAAGCTGACTCCCTCCCCCCCCCTCCGCCGAGCGAGAGAGGAAATCCGCCACGACCATCCGGTTACCCGGCCTGTGGATCACCTTGAAGTTGAAAGGCTGTAACGCCAGATACCACCGAGTGATCCGAGCGTTGGCATCCTTCATGCGGTGGAGTCACTGGAGCGGGGCATGGTCCGACCAGAGGGTGAAAGGGCGCCCCAGGAGGTAGTACCGCAGGGCGCCGACCGCCCACTGCATGGCGAGGCACTCCTTTTCCACCGTACTGTAGTTCACCTCCCTCTGGGCGAGCTTACGGCTAATGTGCAGTACGGGGCGGTCGACCCCCTCTACTTGCTGGGACAAAACGGCCCCCACGCCACTGTTCGAGGCGTCGGTCTGCAACACAAAAGGGAGAGAGAAGTCAGGAGAATACAGAGGCGGCTTACCACAGAGGGCTATTTTAACCCTCTCAAACGCCAGCTGACACCGCTCCGTCCACTGGACCGGATCTGAAGCACCCTTTCGGGTCAGGTCGGTCAGGGGACTGGTCAGCTCCGAAAAGGACGGGATGAACCGCCTGTAGTAGCCGGCCAGCCCCATGAACCTCCTGACCTCTTTTTTCGTCGTGGGCGCCAGACAGGCTGAAATGGTGGTTGTTTTCTCTATCTGTGGCCGCACCTGCCCGCTGCCCAAGTAGTACCCCAGATACCGTCCCTCCCTCCGTCCAACTGCACACTTCTTCGGGTTAGCCGTGAGCCCCCTCTGCCTCAGGGACTTGAGCACTGCCCCCACCTGCTGCATATGCTGCTCCCATGTCTCACTGTGAATGATGACATCATCCAAGTAAGCAGCAGCATATGCAGAGTGGGGACGCAGCACCCGGTCCATGAGCCGCTGGAAGGTAGCTGGAGCTCCGAACAACCCGAAAGGAAGTATGATAAATTGGTACAAACCATACGGAGTGGAGAAGGTAGTTTTTCCTTAGACTCTGGAGAAAGGGGAATCTGCCAATAGCCCTCCCTTGGTTAAATCCAGCGTCGTGTAAAAGCGAGCAGTGCCTAGCCGATCCAGGAGTTCGTCAACCCGGGGCATGGGATAAGCATCGAATTTTGACACCTCGTTCACCCTGCGGTAGTCCACACAGAACCGGATTGACCCGTCGGACTTACGTACCAGCACGACGGGGCAACACCAGTCACTGGTGGACTCTTCTATCACTCCCATCTCTAGCATAGCCTGAAGCTCCGCCTGAACAATTTTCCTCTTGTGTTCAGGCAGCCGATAGGGCCGTGAACGAATGGCCACGCCCGGGGCGTTTCTATGCGGTGGTGTATGAGAGAGGTGCGCCCTGGCAGCGGGGAGAACACGTCGGCAAACTGCCTTTGCAACGAAGCACCGTCTGCTCTCTGGCCCAGTGAGAGATTGTCGCCACAACAGACCGGGGCTAATTTGTTGCTTTTAATGACCTCCGGTCCCAACTCATCTCTCTCCATCAGCGTGGTGGCCAGAGAAACAGACACCACCTCCCTCCATGCTTTCAGGAGCTTAAGGTGGTAAATCTGGGTTGCTCCCCAGAACGCACCACCTCATAATCTATGTCCCCCACTCGTCAGGGTCCTTGCCACTTGGCGAGTATTTTAGAGCTAGAGGATGGGAGTAATACAAGCACTTTATCTCCCAGTGAAAATTGTCACAGTTTCGACCCTCTGTTGTACAGGCGCTGCTGACGTTCCTGAACCTGGAGCAAATTCTCCCGTGATATCTGTCCCAGTTAGTGGAGTTTTGCTTGCAGGTCCATAAAGTACTGTACTTCGATTTTACTGGTGTTGGACCCTCCTCCCAGTTTTCCTTAACTAGGTCCAAAACACCCCGGGGCTTCCTACCAAATAACAGCTCAAAGGGAGAACATCCCTATATAGGAAGAATGGTTAATTAAAGTCGCTTACCCAATTTTATTTTTGGGGATTTTAGAATTATGAAAAAAACCTGCTGTTGGGAACTTTAAGGCTAACACAGGGACATAAAATAGAGAATAGTTCATTAAGAGGGTGTCAGGGCATTAAGAGCTTTGTAAACTGGAACGAGGATTTTAAAATCAACTTTTAAAGGTGGGGTAGGTAATTTTGGAGAAACCAGCTCGAGTGCGGTAGAATTTGAAAATACACAGCCGGAAAAAATCTGCCACTTCCTCACAGAGCCCCTCCTCCAACACACACGAACGCGCACATGACCAATGAGGGCACGAGATAAGTTTGTGCACAAATGGAAGGCTGACAGGCAGGTAGGCCATCCAGTTATTTTAGCCGGCCCGGCTAAAATGATTGGTCGTGCTTTTTACAGCACTACGGCTTCCACAGATGACATTTTTTTATGGATTTTTTGTCAAAGCACTTCAGATATTCATTGCTATCGGGATGTTAAAAGCATTCCATGGAATATAACAAAAAGTGTATCTCAAGCCGGTTTCTCAAACTTACCTACCCCACCTTTAAAAGAGACAATGTCCAAAAAGCAATATTTTTGGAGTACAGAACAAAAGCAGTGTTCTGCAAGAAAAGAAAATATGTAACATTTCCCTCTGTAAAAGAGGTATTTTAACTCTCACAATGTGCTTCTCAGCTTGTGGAAGTGTTGAAAGGACACCCAATAATAATCTGAGTTGTTTGCTGCTGTCTTGCCTATTTTGGTGTAGAAGTGTGCTCTGACCTTACCCTTACGCCTGAACACCTACACGTTTCTAGTCTCTATAGCAACTATTGTCCTTTATCCTGACAGAGACAGGGGACCTATTTTTTCTTCAGAGCCCCTTGCTTTTTTCATTATCTGTCATGATCTTGTTTTTTGTGTAAATGTTTCCTGTAATTGTTTCTGTCATTTTGATATCTATTAGTAGTGGGTTATCAATCCCTCCAAATACATGACCGGACTCAACGCTGTTTGTGTCCGTCATGAAACACGCTGTGTACAAACAGTTCTGTGGAAACTACAAGAGCCATTTAATATCTTCATACAGATGTTAACAACTTCATGGTTATCTCATATTTGTTTAAACTTAGGATAATTTACTCATGTCTAGTCTAGAAAACGGTAAAGCTGTGTATATTTACACAGACTTTTGCAAAAACGATGCAGCTTATAAACATCAGATTTTAAAACAAAAATATGTTTACAAAAAAGATATGCCATAAAAGATTTTTAGGGTTTTATTTTTGTTATTTTTAATCCATTTGAAACTGTTGTTAGGAAAAATTATGGCATTTCCTGTTTCTGCCAGAGAGAGGGGAGTTCGTCCCAAAGCTTGCCGTTGTATTTACTCCCTCCATCTGGAAGAAGGGAGCCTCGTTCAGCTGCGAGTGTGACTCATAGGTGTGACTACAGACGGAGTTCACTCCATCACGGAGTGGGTATCCATTAATGGTCCCCTGATCTGGTTCTTCTTGTCAAGATCCCTGTCCCTGTCCCTGTTTCCTGTCTGTGTTTGCAAACTGTGTATTTTTCTCCCTGTGTTTGATCGTGTCATCCTGTTTTCTCTCTTGCTACTTTCTCTTGTTTTAGGCTTGCTCTTTACGTTTCTGGTTGTTTGGAACCAGCTTTCATGTGATAAAACTCTTTTTTTGTTAATTCTTTAAAACCTGACCCCCCTCCTTTTGTACTGCATTTGGGTCCATATTTCCTCACCAATGTGACACTATCTCATAAAAAAAACTGTTTCTAACAACATCCCTAAGGTTACACTTGGCACTATTTGTTCTCAGCACAATGCACTGTGCTGAAGGTTTTCCAATATTAATCACCATGTGACATAATCCTGTCCACTCCTAATGCGTCTGATGTCTCCTGTGCTTTTAGAGCCTGCTCTCCGTAGAGGCGTTGCTTCAAACCCTCTCACATTTGGAGAAATGGAGCGTGCGGAAGGAGAAAACAAGGGATGGCGAAAGACTGAATAAGAGTAACATTCTCTCAACAGATTGTAATGTACACTACACAAACTGCTCAAGCATTATGGACAACTTAAAAGGACAGTTTTTAAAGGCATGAAAGCACTGGAATATGATCTGGTAAAAGCGGAATGTGGTGCCAGATGAGATTTCAGCGACACAGTGCAAATAGTTTAAAAAGGAAAGTGCAGTAAACAAAACACATCCCACCAGTGAAGAAGATGTGGAAAATGGCAAGGTGAACATGAGGCAGTCCACAATTATGTAAATAACAAATCCGAACAATATTGTGTTGATTAATGACTTTAGAATGTGTAGTAGGTCATTTCATTTCACCACAGACAGCTCCGGATCCAGCAAATCCCAAAGCCGTTAACGTGACATTTTCCTTCGTTTTATTCGCCCTGAATTCTGCCTTGCTGGCACGCCTTTTCCTCCATCTCTGTACCCATGACGACTCCTTCTCAAACTGGTTTTAGCATGAGTAATGTATAACCTGGCAAGTTGGCATATGATTACAAATCTTTTGGTCTGTTTAATTAATTACTCCATTACAGTTTTGGCATATTTGACGATTGAATGTAATAAAAATAAAGCATCCCATTGCTCACTCACTTCTTGTCTGAGTGTTTTTGTGAGTTTTTTTGTGTTTTTCGTTTTTCTTCTGGTGCCTTTGGTTTTAACCATCCTGTAGGAAGCGTGTGGTACCTTTTGTCAGAGGTAAAAGTGTTTTCTGAGATATACTGTATTGGACATAAAACAAATAAAAACAATACAAATTGTGAAAGAAATAACAGAATATAAATAAAATAGTGCGAGACTGTTGTAAGTTGTGCAAGTAAATACAAATAAAACAGAAATAGTGCAAGAACAGTCTATACATATGTTCACGTAAATGGAATATGTTGTATAGATAAATAAATTGCAAGATGCAAACAGATTGTTTATGGAGGCCCTTTACAGAGGTCTGGTGTTTAATGATCGAGTCTAGTTCAAATCTTTGATACGTATTTCAACAAGCTTTAAAAACACTGACATATTATCAAACTAGAAAAACAGTGAGCAAGCATTTAGCAGACATAGCACCAATAGTTTCTCTCGTGGAGTCGTATATGTTTTACACATAGTAAAATAAAATAAAAATGTACCCTCCATTCAGCTCTGTTTTGGTCTCCACCATCTCCTGAGGAACATTTTAGTTTTTAGAGCTGTAAAATGCTTCACTATGATCCCCAAATAGTTTTCAACTTTTGCTGTCTGTTGTTTGCTGCGGGGCAGGAAGTGTAAAGTAGGATCTCAATTTACATTTTTGAGATTGAACCTTAAAATCTATGTTTGTGGGCAGTCAAATCAAAACAATGCTAAATGCTGAAGCTGCTGTTTGGTGACAACTCCCAAGGGTGTTTGTCATTTGTAATGCCCACTTCAAACTACATAAATCCATTTAATACAAATATTAATTAGTGCAGCTTTAAATACATTGTTTTATTTTTACATTCCATTTGAGTTGAAGTAAATAGGGCAGGCTAAGCCAAGCAAAATGCTTGCAGTAACATGTTCAAACGGCAGTATAAACTTTAGGAGTTAACTGTTACAGATAAGTCTCTTGCAAGTACAGATTTGCTCCAAACCTCTGAACAATGTGAACCCTCCTGTGGAGAATTAAGAGATTTATCCTCCAAGAAGAAACGTTTTCATCTCTGATTGACCTCATTGGTTCCTGAGAGCAATGAGAGTTACCCAAAACATTCAAAATGCCAACCGTAAAAACCAAAACAAAGCAAGAGACAGCAAAATGCTGTGAGCTCAGGGAAACTGTGGAGTTAGGTGATAATTATCTGTGAGCAATAAATTACACATATGCACTTGTTCCATTGTTGATGTGTAAATATTGGCAAGTGCAGCTGTAAAAATGTATAACCTTCACTACTGAATAGTCAGTTTTTCATTCAATATTTAAAAGAATTATGAAATACTTCACTACAATTGTGGGACACATGATGTATTGCTTGTGCTTTGGAAAGAACCAGACATTATGCAAGGAGCAAGAGGAGAGTGAATAACAAAGAAAATAAATGGTTCCATAGTTTGGCTGGAAAAGTGGCTTTCACTTTGTCTTGCCATACATCTTAATAACAACAGGCTGCTGGGACGACAATAAATCATACTGTAGGTTCAAACATGTCTGCGTTTTGTGGATTGCTGTATCATTATTCATACTGACACAGAAAATCAATTCATATGAAATTAAGTAAATCCAGGAAATGGATTTAAATTTAAAAAAATACAGGAAGACACAAGAAAGGGTAATTACCTGTTAATATTATAATGTTGTGTCAACTATTTCTCTCTTTGACGGAGAAACCTAGTTGTAGTTTCGTTATGTTTGCTCCAAGTACATTTGACAAAATTAATTTGCTTTGAAATATAAGTAATGAAAATGGCGAGACGTTTGTGACAGTGGAAATGCTGCAGTGACATGAATTAAACCTAATTAATGTCTATACCTGGGTTGCCTTGCCATTCACCTTGGGTTGCTGCACCAGGGAGCATCCTGGCAATTAATATTTTAAGAGTGGAACCACGGGAAGTCAGACGACCCACTGAGTGAGAGAAAGACGGATTACGTTAATGAGTGAAGGGGGGAGGGGGGGCAGAGAGAAAAGGTCAGAGAGCAATTGTGAAACAACGCTGCAAACAATGGGGAACTTAAGCACACAGCAGGTACATGGAGCCTTATATAACGGGAACACTAGAAGAACCTTCTTGTTCTGCTGTAGAAAATGTGAAAAATGCATTCGTATAAACATTATGGCCCATAGACTTTTACTGTCACACTGGTGTTGTTTTGATCTTTTTTAGTTTCATTTTCTCTCTGTTCCCATAACACCATGTCTGTCCACCCTCTTCTATGTTCTTCTTGCTTCTAGCCCATCTATCTATGTCACATGCACACGCTTGATGCCATCTTACACATTATTAGAATTGACAATTGTTGGCTCTAGATGGTCAATGTCTCTGATCTTCTATTGATTTCCTGTATTCATCATTTCCTCTGGATTGTAATAGGAGACCAGGCAGCCGTGTTTATTCTATCATCTATGCTCAGCTATTCCGTAGAAATACTGAGCATCAAAGATGATAAGAAGTACACAAATACTGAAACTGAAAAGTGAATTGCTAAATAAAGTTGGCTGAGTTAGTCGTAAAAAGTGATATAATCCATAGAATTTCTTTGACATGAATGAATTGCAAATCACTACATGATACAGATTAGTAATAAACCTCAATCTTTGCTTTTACAGGTCTAGCTGCAAATATATTTTTAAACGCCTGTTTTCTGAATGGAAATCAGATCAATTAGGCTACGCTAGCTAACATTGTTTTTCATAGCACTAATAGTCAATGGTGTATACAGTATATACATTTATAAACATTAACTTTTGTCTTGGATATGCAAAAAAGATATGGACCTGTAGAGCTTATGGTGCTGGTGGTTACCAAAGCCAACAGCTGATGTTTTCCTTTACTGATTCATTAATGAATGTACGTCAATGACAACAGGAGCTACGAGGAAACTCTTGTCCGAGCAGTGCACTCTCCACGCTCCAAACTGAGGTGCAGGACTTTGATCTTTGAGTTAGACAGGATGGAGACTTTAGCCAACAAACATGATTGTTGCACAAAGTCTCTGCCTCCTGCTTAATGCAAGATGTGATTAGCTTTCTCGATATAAGGTCATGGACAAAGACAGAGCCGCATTCTGTAGAATACATGTCAAACTGGAGGGTATGAAACCAAATAATACTGTATAGTTCTGTGTTTTACTTTGAACTCAAATGACAACAAAGTTAGCTTGATATGGAGGACTTTCTTTCCTCCGAACAGTTGAACCTCTTCAGAGTCATCTGTTTTTGGGGGGAAGCTGTTCTCGTTGCCTGGCAATAAAACCTCATCATCTGCCAAAGGTAAAGATAGCAGGAAAGGTCGGTGATGACGTCGGTCTCCAAAGTGTGGTGGAAGGTTGACATTACTCACTCAAACACACAAACACTTTAATAGCCATACACACGTATTAACAATGACGTAAAGTAACGTGAACATGTATATGTACAACCTTGATCTTGTCATAACTGATTAACATGTTTTTTTATATAAGCTACAGTACACATGTGAACATATAAAGGCACACAAACAAAGAGAGAACACACAGGAGTACACTAAATGTCAGCAAACACAGACACATCTTATTCTCATAAATACAGAAACAAGGAACAACACACACACAGACACAGACACACACACACACACACACACACACACACACACACACACAGCTCTTGGGATTACTCCTGTCAGTCCTGAGAACACATTCGGATGTGTTGCTGAGAGTCAATGGATATGTTATGGGTGTCTTCCACAAATTATAATGCATTTTTCATAAGGGTACATCTCATTGTGTGTGTGTGTGCAGTTAGTGTGTTTGTTTGTGTGTGTAGTGCACAGGTTGAACATTACAGAGTGGTTTGGTGGGGGGGTACAGGCCGTTATTACCATGCTCCAAGTTCCATTGGCCACTCTGCAAGGTATCTCAGTTCTTAACTCGTGCCAATTAATGTCAACCTTTTTGTGAAGACCCAATGTCCCCGTGTGAAACAGAAGAGTTGAACTTTGGCTTTATTTGAGAATAAAGCACAGCTTCACAGCAGGGATTGTATTCCAAGTTATGTCTTTGCCATTTCCCTACCAACTTGGTAGTGTTACTCCATCCATCTTCTCCCGCTTATCCGTGGTCGGGTCGCGGGGGTAGCAGTTCCAGCAGAGAGCCCCAAACTTCCTTTTCCATGATTGTTACTCATCATTGTATTACAAGATCAAAAACGTACCTACCATTCCACATGTACCTACTCCTTTAAAAAAAAGATTTCTAGTTGGGTAGTTGTTGCTAAAACCATAACCTTTACATTTTGTTCACAACTTCTAACCCATATTTTTCAATACTGAGTCTCTTCACCTATATGCAGCTCAGCACCAAAATGCACAGTGCAACTGCAACACGTGTCTCCAATCAATCATTTCACAACGACTTAAAACAAAAACTAACAGGTAGAATAACAATATGTATCACTATTGTCTGTGAAGTTTATTTATTTATTTAAGTATTTATTCATTAATTTAGTAAGAGCCAATACAAGTCAAGAAAGGGATATTTTTTTCCCATGATGCCTTACAGTTTATTTCACAAATGTGTCTTTTTGTAATAATGTCAACTTGTTCAGAACCTTTGCACAGCCAACACAACAGAGAGTGATGTGAACTACATTGTGACTGGACATTGCTTTGATACAAGAAAGCAGTCACTACTTCTTTACAATGTCTTGGACTGTTTTTCATTCAAACTCAGCTGTCCCCCATCCTCTTCCTGCAACAGACTTTAACCTTTGTTGAATAAAAAACAAACACCAATCCTCTTTGCATTTACACTAGAGTTTACACTTGTTTACATTTTGTACGTTAGGGAACATTTATTATCCAAAACCTGAAATCTAACAATTGAATAGAGTAAAAATGCAGAAAACTTCTTATTAGGAGACTTAGCGTCTCTAATTACTAGCTTACAATTTGGACAGACTTGTGCATGGTGATAAAAGGAGGCATTCGGCATTACTTCCAGGCATAACATCATGTACAGCCGGTCCCAGGAGGAAAGCACCCTTCAATTCTCAACCTCACCGAGAATCTTTTTCTGAGAGGTGTAAAATGTCAAGGAAGGATCAGACATGCAAAAAGATTATATCCCAGGAGTATTGCAAGCGAATACAAAAGGTGTGATGCCACCTCTATCTGTAGCTGTGTACATCTGTATAGCTTTGTGTTGCATTACTGTAATGACACACTACTATGTATTCTAAGGAGCTCAGTTCAGATCATGTGCCTGTAATTGTTGTCAGACTACACACTTGTGGCCAACCAAACTACTTGTGTCTTTTAAAACGTACAAAACCAGCAATTGTGAATGAATGTGTGTCCATGCTTCAATGAAAGTGACCCTGGAGCCATTGATCTGCATTCTTAACATTTTGTGAAGGGAGTTGGGTCCAAAGCATGCATAAGCGTGCAGGCGTCACTCAAATGGTTTAGTGTTTCTGACACAAAGGTGACAGGAACCAAATGTACTGTAATGAAATAGAAAATAATGATCCTTTTGCTTTACCATTATAACAGCTGTGTGGGGAAGAGTGCTATAGAATTTGTCTAAATAGTTAAGGGAAGGCAACAACTTCTGAGTTGCAAATGTTGTAGTCGTGGTACACTTTGTTCAACTATGACAATATCATTCTGTGTAATTGCTACTTTTTTCATATTTTACATACATTTTGTTGTTAATACTTCTGTACTAAACTAACTACTTTATATGAAGGATGCAGTTACATTGATGCTTTTATATAAATAACACAGATTACACCATCGTCATGAAGCCTGTGTTTCATAATCTTGCTTTTTGAGTGTACTTTTATTTGGATTTTTTATTTGGAAAGATGTTCTCTCCTGATATCATGATGTTGCCGACCCCTTCAGGCTGTGTCTTCTCAATATGATTAGGCATGTCAGTATATAGGCCTGTGTTTCCAGTGTCGCTCTGTCAGTCGTCAACGTTCCAGTCGATGGTTCCCCGGTGTGGTTCCCATGTTTCCTGTATCTGGGTTCTTCCTCGTGTTCCCTTGTGGATTTGCTACCAGTGTTCCATGTGCCATGCCTGTTTGTTCATGGTTTTGTTTTGCTTTTTTCCTTAGTTCTACCTCGCCTAGTCCTTGTTTTTTTTGTGCAGTTTTTGGTAGAAGTTTTTGTTCATTAAAGCTTGCTTCTTTTTTTATACCTGTCTGCCTTTTTCTTTCTGCGTTTGGATCCTACTGTGTTCAACACATGTGACAGCCTAGTTTGTCATTTGGTCATAAGCATTCACACTCTTGCTGCTTTGTCTTGCTTTATGTAAAGGACCCAACTTCTTCACCCTTGGAAATGTTTTTCCCAATCACCTGCCATGATCTTTGCACAAGTAGCGGTTTGGTTCCCACATGGGCTTAATGGACGTTTCACAGACTTAGTAATAAGCTGGCAGAGTAAAGTGTGTTCAATTGATTGGACATTGCGGTTCCACAAAAAGCTCCGATGGTTATGTCCACATAATGCATGTGACAAAGTGATAAGACACAAACCACAGTCCTTCTTTCTTTGCAAAACTATACTCAGTTTAGCTGAAACGTATACAAGACTTCAGCAGTCTACAATTCAAGTAGATATCTTCCAAAGGTATGTTTAACGAGTGAGCAACACATATTCCCCCCCCTCACTTTGGTTCAACAGCTGATGAGTCATAACCTGGAGTCACACGACATGGTTTTGTTTAAGGGCCTGTGTCCACAAAGCTCCTATATGTGGATTTCAGTGCTTTTTTTGTTTCTATGACAACTATATCATGACAACTAGCAAGACAGACAAGCATCGCTCTCTTGAATTGTATCATTTGTTTGTGCTTCTTTATATATCTTATATACAATTTGACATTGTTCTTTCGAGGGGAAAAACAGATAAAAGTACAAAGCTCACTGGGTACACCTGGCCGATCTGCTCCAAAAAACAGGCTTTTTGACAGACATGTCCCAAAACAGGCTTTACATCCAATTGCTACAGTGAGGTCTACGGCACTTTTCTGAAAAGTTTAAGTATTTCTAAAGAGGGCCGCATGTGATGACATGTACTTGGTTGTCCTTGGAATCAATGTGGACGTGGGCCCTGAGGGCAACAGGCTTCAACAGTTTGCATTAGTGTAGTCATGAAGATAGCTTCCAAAGGTACGGTCCTTTTAGTGCTTTAACATTTGGTTAACAGTAAAAGACAATATTGTAAAGACATTTTCTCTACATATTTCCAATGAGAAGCCAAAATGACTTTGGTTGAGCTTATGAGTCATAAATTGAAGTCACATGTAGACGTGGTTTTGTTTTGGGGGGGGCAACTTAAAGAGCGAGAAATCACAGCAATATAGGGGAGACTGGGGACAGGTGCAACAGTTTGCAGACTATTGGGTCTAGACCAGGTGTTCCTTTAAAGGTGACCTATCATGCTATATTTAAATGATATAGTGTATGACCATACCTATATAAGGTATATTTATACATTTTATTTTTCAAAATACCAAACAGATCATTTTTTAGCCATGCCTCGTTTCGCTCATTTTCGCTTTATTCCAAACCTGCCTATGAAAATTCTGAGCAGCAGCTGACCACGCCCCCAGCAGAAGAGCCGGCGAGAGTCACGTTACCATGCTTGCTGTGATTACGAGTGTGGAATACACATGTCATCTCAGAGCAATGCATGTGTTCAAGCATATTATCAATTTGATCCAGAAACTGAAGCAGCGGAGGTTTTGGTGGAGGTGCAAACATCTCGGTTGCAGCAGGACGTTTCTGAATGGTTAGTTGACAAGCTGTTGTCCCTATTTATTTTTTTCATTCATATTTTCAGCATATATACAATGGACTCATTGCGTTTAATAGTTTACAGTCCTTTTCTTCCAACATCGTGCAACAACCGTTGGAAAGTTCACACACAACCTTATGCTTGTGAAATCAGAATATTCATTACCCATCCCAACATGAATAATCACGACACATTTGATATCAACTCGGAACTTCATTGTCAAAATCAACGGTTATTTGAACCCATAAAAAACAGGAGCTTTGTGAGCTGGTGCTGGGGCTTCCTTGGAGAGAGGAGCAGAGTGGTGATTCCGGCCTGCGTTGTCCTCTGATCCGTGAAATGTCTATGTTGGGTTCAGACAGCAGCCAAATTGAACCGTGTAGCATACCCGGCGATGACCTCCTCCCTGTCAGGTCGCTCATAATGGTGCAGGGTCCACAAAGACTTGGTCGAAGATGAGGTCCATCAAGTTGGCCACGTGTGCAATGTTAAAAAAACACAACAAAAAAAGTGGTTTAGATTAGTGTATGCATGTCGTCAACAACAACATACCAGGGCTTTAGCTCCGTTTTACTCGTGGTGTGTGTCCCCTCGCATACATACATACAGTGTTGTATCCTAACACACCCCCATTTATATTCATGTGCGCAAACAAGTAAACATGCAAAAGCCTTTCCATATAACGCTGCAACAAAACGGCATGTCTCATTAGCTTAGCGTAGCTTAGCGTAGCGTAGCTTAGCTTACAGGTCGATGATATCTGATCGTTCTTACAGACTACAATCACAAAAGCTTTTACATAACGCTGGAAAAAACGGCACTTACCTCCAGAAGATTACGTTTGTTATTATAACTTACTCAATATGATTTGAGAGGATACAAAATACTAATACATAGGAGAATAAATACTTGTGTTATCGGCTAGGCTAGGCGTGGCTTTACAGCCTTCACACAGATCGCCATTACGGCAGTCTGAACATGTTCGCAAATGCCTGATAATTAAAATAAAAGACAAAGCAAAGACTGCGGAGCGTACAAAATAAAATGTTACAAGAACATATAAACACCTCACCGATTACTAGTTGGGGTTGAGGCGACATTGATACGGCTAAGCTACATGCTACATGCTACAAGCAAGAGATAGCTTTATCAGGAAAAACACCGCTAAATAAAAACTTACAGCTTCAGAATTGGATGTGTCCTCACTGGCCTGGTCCCGGATGGTTGGTATTGATCCCGGGTGTAGCATTAGTTTGGAGGCATATCCGTGTTGGACTTGAGAGAAGTTCATAAACATGTCCGTGGTTTAACTGGCTTAGACATCCTGGCAATAGCAGGAAAAAACACAGATGTGACTGGGGTAGCCTGCCGATAGCCTATATGCGAATGAGAGGTTTGGCAATGCACGGCCGTGGCTCATTCCCCTGATAGGTGGAGAGTTGACCAATAAGCGGAGTACGTCTTTGTGACGTAGAAAAGTGTCGGAATGTGGATCCATTTTTTTCAGATCCGTTGCAGCCCCTTTTTTAGAGATTTGGCGAAGGAGGAAAATAGAGAGGGTTGTGTTTTCTGACACTTGGTGAGTTCCCCGGAACACCGGGGACACATAATCATGTATAAAAGACGTACAAAGGTGCATTTAGCATGATAGGTGCCCTTTAAAAAAAAAATTCACCTGTGCAACAAAAATGAAAAATAGCTGTTATTTATGTCTGAAGAGCTGCATGTCGCTGTAGAGCCGTAGGGTAGCCTAGTCTAGAACAGGGGTAGGCTTCCCCTTGTTTAAATGCATTACTTATGTTGTATTTTTTCATTAACATAAAATAAATCTCACGTACCCCCTGCAGTACTCCAACTTACCCCTAGGGGTCCGCGTACCCCCATTTGAGAACCACTGGTCTAGACCAACCAAATGTGTATACTGTATGTTGGACCATGACGTACATATGTCTGTTAATTACCCAGCCTGTTTGTGGGGCTGTTGTGGTCAGGCTTGCTCCTTGGTGTAGTATTCTAGTTGTGATCTGGCGCCCTCTAGCGGTAGAAGCCTGGTATAATTATGAGGCCTGACAAAAGATAGAACGTTTACAATTCCAACAGGTTGTCAGAGTAAAGTTTTACCCAGATCCTGTCCATAAAACTGATGTTATCACTGTTTAAAACAAACTCCATTAACCGTAGAAGTTCTAAATATTACTTAAGTAAAAATACAAAAGTAAAATACTTAAAGTATGAAAAGTAAAACTTATTCTGCAAAATTGCTCTTTTAAAAGTGTTTTATGATAGAACATTTTATTTAACGTTTTTTTTTTACATAGATTAAAGAGAGTTTTAATGTTGTTGTTTGTCAATGTGGAGAAAATGGTGTGTACTCTGTGTACAAATAAGGAGATCGGTAGTCTATAAATCATATGAACACTTTGGCGTAAACAACATGAAAGCATGGATCCATCCTGCCTTGTATCAACGGTTCAGGCTGGTGGTAGTGTAATGGTGAGGGGGAAATGTTCTTGGCATGCTCTGATGCCCCTTGGTACCAATTGAGCATTGTTTAAACACTACAGCCTACCTGAGTGTTGTTGCTTACCATGTCCATCCCTTTATAACCACAGTGACCCATTCTCTGATGGTTACTTCCAACAGGATAACGCACAATGTCACAAAGCTCAAATCATCTCCAACTGGTTTCTTGAACATGACAATGAGTTCACTGTTCTCAAATGGCCTCCACAGTCAGCCGATCTAAATCCTGGAGAGCACCTTTGAGATGTGGTGGAACACGAGATTAGCATCAAGAATGTGCAACCGACCAATCTGCCGCAACTGTGTGTTGCTATCATATTAATATGGAAGAGAATCTCTGAGGAAGGTTTCCAGCACCTTATTTAAAGAGACCTATCATGCAAAAAGCACTTTTGTACGTCTTTTATACATGAATATGTGTCCCCGGTGTTCCAGGGAACTCACCAAGTGTCAGAAAACACAACCCTCTCTATTTTCCTCCATACCCAAATCTCTAAAAAAGGGGCTGCAACGGATCTGATACAGACTGATCCAGATTTGAACACTTTACTGACGTCAGTAAAGTGGCGCTTCGGCTATTGGTCAATTCTCCACCTATCAGGGGAATGAGAGGTTGGGCCACGGCCGGCCATTGCTGCTCGAAAGCGCTGGAGACGCTGTAGTACATATGCCAGGCCCGTATTAGAAAATTATTTTATTGATTTAAAAAATAGTTGTATGTATTGATTTAAATTGACATGCATCCGCTAAGAAAAATAGTCCGTTGTTACTGTTTGAACTAATGTAGCAACGGCAGGAACTGCTTCGATAGCGTTTTTGAGGAGCTTTTTGATTACAGATTTGAAAACATCGTTGCTTGCTTTAAAAGTAGCACAATTCATTATGTCAAACCTTGGAAAGTATCTAGATATCCCTGCCCTAATGCCAAAGTAACTGGCAACTGAATATGTGTCGCCGTTTGATGTCTATGTCTGGACCGCTGCGTAAAAAGGAGGGTTTCTGCCCCATTACTTCTCTTCTTACTTCTATAAGAATAAAACACGGTGGACGGAGATCTCTTTTTCTCCCCCTCTTCTCCCCGTTACAGCCTAGCAGCTGATCTCAGAGCACGCTCCCCTCTTCTGCAGGGGGGCGTGGTCAGCTGCAGCTCGCAGAATCAGAATCATTGGTATTTTGAAAAAAAAACTATATTTATATACTTTATATAGGTATGGCCCTACAATATATTGTTCAAATATAGCATGATAGGTGTCCTTAAATTAAGGCAGTTCTGAAGGCAAAGGGGGTCCAACCTGGTCCTAGCAAGGTGTACCTAATAAAGTGTCCGGTGAGTGCATATAACCCACTACAAGGAAGTGAAAACCCAAAGAGCATAACAGGGCCTTTTTACTTGAGAAAATGGGATATGTTTCTTTGTTAGCATGAAGAGTCTTTCCTTCGTTTATCCCTGCCTTGTTCTCAGAAAGATTCTACTCTAAGCAAATCGGGCCCGCCGGCACGAGGTGGCAAAAGGGGGCATTGCCCCCTCAGTTGTCTTATTTGCCCCCTCATTCATCCATCAAAAAGTACAATAAATGTCACAACTATTAAATAACTTTAAATAATTATTTTCCCCAACACACGTTACTATGTTGTTTAGATCAGATATGTGGGCCGGCAGTCAAGCAACGTGTAAACAAGTCACTGCGTGGCACTTTTTGATAAAACAGTGTAGTTCCACTATATAAACGTTACATTCATAATCAAACGAGACAATCTGCAAGATAATTAGCTATTTGGTATTATTCTTAATGCTTGTCATTCACACGTTAATAAAATAAAATAAGTACCGATACATAGCAGAATAATTGTGGCGGTGTTCAGCTTAATAAACCTTGCTCAACATCATTTATTTAGCTAATACTACAGCGGGCTACAGGCGAACCAAGTCCGCGTTTCGATGCATTCCTTGATCTCCAGTTATAACGCCGGACTCCGCCGCTGGCCGAAGCTAACGGAGCCCCAGGGGGCTAGCTACGGCCGCCGGGACCTATGGCCGGGGGAGCTAGCCCCCTGCAGCCCCGTTAGCTTCGGCGGCGTGGACTCCGGCAGCCCCACTGGGATAATTGGGTCCCCTTTTCACATTTGCTCCCGTTTAGCATTATGGGCGTCATAGCCATATAGTATAAAAGTCTTACCCAAGGCTGAATCATAAACTAAACCAGTGGTTCTCAACTGGTGGATCGCGACCCAAAAGTGGGTCGCGGACCCGTTTCGAGTGGGTCGCGGATGTGTGAGTGAAGAACATTTTTTTTGAAAAATTTGAATTTTTTTTTTTTTTTTTTTGGGGAAAAAGTCAAACTTTTATTTTGAAGGGCCCGATTTTCTAGTTGAAAACTTCTGTCACGTAGTTATCATCTTCTCAATAAAATATCTTTGCTGATGTTTTTTCGAGTCTTCTGGCCAATCAGAATCAAGATTGTTGCCGGAAGTCCCCACGGAGAATAACTTTGCGGTAGAACTCTTCTTTATACATCCATGGGTACAACTTCAGATAAAAATGAACACGTAATGAAATATGACCCCCGGTTTGATGATTGACAGGTCACAGAACAATGGGAGCTATCTACCCTTACCCACAATTTAAAGTAAGTCACACAGACTATCTCCTCTTTGCTCTTCTCGCAGCAAGATGTCAGAACAAAGTGAAACACAAACAATGGCATAAAATATTATTAATATGTCGGGTAGTACATGCATATCTTATCGTACATGCATATCTTATCTTTCTTACAGTGCAGACGCTTTTCTGCTTGCTCCTGCCTCTGCTTACTTTTTATGCTGATTTTCCTATTCTTATTCTCTGAAAACTTCGAGCAGCAGCTCCTGGACATTAACTTATCACTGGGACAGTTCATCTTCGTAAATAGGAGGGTTTCAGCCATATTTCAACATTTTTACGACGACCTCAGTCTTACAGTAGCGTGGCCTAGCAACAGCTAAAGCCTGGTAGGCTACTGCATGCTAGTTGGTAGCAAAATGCCTCCGTTCTCTACAGATGACTTCCACAAACTTATACAGAAGATGGCTGTGTTGGAAATGAAAATGCAACGGTTGGAAGTTAACGTGGAAGTGAATGGACTATGTCATGGGAATGACACCACTTTACCAGTGTTGCAAAATAATGGAGAAGGGTATGCTAACTCACAGCTAGTTAGCAGCTACAAGGATTCCAAGGAACAGGGGGCCTGTGTACTGGGTAATAAATCTACAAGTGGTAGTCCTCCCTGGAACTCTCTGGGTGCAAAGCCGAAGAGTAAATCATTTCCATGGGATTTGGGAGGACGGATAACAGGCAGAGCCCAGCGCTCCGAAATCTGTGATGCGACCGGCTGGCCTGCATTGTTATCACCCAGGAAGAGCGCCTCTTCAACCCCTAAACAGCAGTGGACATCTGCTAAAGGGAGAATTACAAACAATCCTCCTAAACCACCAAGTGTGCCAATCCAGAACAGATACGCTCCGCTGACCGAGAACCGGAGATCTCTTTCTGATGACCTGGATAACCTGTCCTCTTCACACAGCAGGGTAAGGAACAAAAGTAAAAGGCTAGAGGGAAAGCTAACGACTGGGCCTGAAACTCTGATTGTGGGTGACTCTGCTGTAAGAGATGTAAAAGGTCTGTGTAATAAGAACAACACCAAAGTACTCTGTTTTCCCAAGGATGTGGTCTCTGACTTGGCTGAGAAGATCCTGCATATTGGGGCTAAACATCCAACTGTGAAGAATGTAGTACTACACATTGGAACAAATGATGTTGTGAAACAACAGTCAGAAGTGCTGAAAGAAGACTTTAAATGTTTGTTGCAAACTGTCAGCTCTCTAAATGCAGAGGTGTTCATCAGTGGCCCTCTACCGCCAGTCAGAAGAGGAGTGGAGAGATTCAGCAGATTGTTTGCACTGAACACCTGGCTTTCCAATGCCTGTACTGACCATTCTGTCCATTTTATTGACAATTTTAACTTTTTCTGGGATCGCAGACATCTTTTCAAGGCAAATGGAGTTTGCCTGAACAAGTCAGGAGTGAAATTGTTTATCTCTAACATTTTCAACTGCCTGCGTCATCAATCTGTTCCCTCTGCCAAGGACAAGCGGCAAGAGGAATCAAAACAGGAGAAAGACACAACACATCGTGCAGAAAACCCTGAAGAATTATCACTGCACCCGCCTGAGGAATGTTCTGATTATGGGAGACCTATGACACACATGGAGGACTCTCCGCTGCCCGTCACCCCCCCCCCCCCCTGACAACGCCTTTGAACACATGAAGGCGATACAGAGGGTTGGCACCGATTCTTTCCTGGAGTTCAAAGACCAAACTAAGGCGATACGCAGGGCTGGCAGCATTTCCTTTACCCCCGCTCCTCAACGACGCCCACCAAAAAGACGGGCACCATCTCCCCCCCCGTCTTCATCACCGAGCCTACATCAACCACCTCCCCCCCCTGGCAGCATGTCTTCTACCCCTACACCATCTCCTCCGTCTCCATCACCGTGCCTACGTCAACCACCTCCCCTCCCTTCAAGAAAGCATCTGCAGTCTCCGAAGCCTGATAAGGATGTGTGTGTACAAAATGCTTACTGATGTGTGCTGGGTCCAGGCTCAAGGGCGTATGGCACTCTCAACTCTTTCCAGGACATGCCAGGGCCCTGCCTGCTTGTAGCTTTGCCAATATCTGTGTTGATAGGTAATAGATTAAGAGCGGTGAATCATCGTAGATACAGGAAGCGCTCAAACGTTTGTGTGAGTTCATCTAATTTAGCAGTGATTCCATGTCAGCGACAGCTTGTTACAAAAAACATGACTGATAGTGTGTTTAACAAACTTAAACTAGCTTTATTAAATGTCAGGTCTTTGGCGGGAAAAACATTTTTAATCAATGATTTTATCACTGAGCACAATCTCGATTTTATGTTTTTAACAGAAACTTGGATTGAACAAAATAATAGTGCAGCTGTTCTTATCGAATCAACCCCCCCCAACTTTGGTTTTATGAGTCAGGAAAGAATGCATAAGAAAGGGGGTGGAGTTGCTATTTTGTACAATGATTCTCTTCAATGCAGGAAGACATCTTATGGGAACTTTGCTTCTTTTGAATATGTGGCCCTTCAGCTGAAATGCTCCTCTCGAGCTCTGTTCCTAAATATCTATAGACCACCCAAATACTGTGCAAGCTTTTATGATGACTTTACTGAACTGCTGTCTATAGTGTGTATTGACTTTGACCGTTTAGTCATTGTTGGTGATTTTAACATCCATGTTGACAACCCTCAGGACAGAGGGGCAAAAGAACTGTTTTGTGTTCTTGATAGCCATGGACTGACTCAGCATGTGACGGAGCCCACGCACAATAAGGGGCACACTCTGGACTTAATTATCTCAAAGGGTCTGAATATCTCTAAGGTTGTGGTGACTGATGTTGCACTCTCTGATCATTCCTGTGTTTTCTTTGAGAGCTCTATTTCTGTTCACAAAAATGTTCAAAAAGAGGTAACCACAAAGCGATATTTAACTGAAAACACTAGGGAAATGTTTACTCAGAATTTTTCTTCCACACTTGCCCCTGCTAACATCTCAGTAAATGAGCTAGTAGATCATTTTAATTCAAAAATTAAAAATATTATAGATGCCATTGCTCCAACTAAGGTAAAAGAAGTGACTGGCAAGAAAATATCTCCATGGAGAAAAGCCATGACCGTGAGAGCAGAAAAAAGAGAGTGTCGAAAAGCTGAACGCAGGTGGCGAAAAACAAATCTCCAGGTTCACTTTGAAATCTATAAAGAGAGACTTGGCCTTTATAATTTGGAATTGAAAAACGCACGACAATCGTTCTTCTCTGACATCATTACCAAAAACAAAAACAATGCACGTGCCTTGTTTGCTACCGTCGACAGACTAACTAACCCCCCAGTGTCAGTAGCCTCTGAATTTCTATCCACCAGGGCGTGCAATAATTTTGCCTCCTTTTTCACTGACAAAATTCAGAAAATAAGACAAGCAGTCAGTGCCTCTGCATCAGGAACAGCAAATGTGTTGTCTATGTGTCCACTTAACATCAATTCAAACACCATGACACAATTCCATCAGATTAATGATAAAAACCTAGAGGACATTATTCAACTTCTGAAATCCTCTTCCTGCTGCCTTGATATTATTCCAACGGGATTTTTTAAAGATGTTTTGCCTTGCATGGCCTCAGATCTTATTCATATAGTAAACAAATCTCTTCACTCAGGTATTTTTCCACAGGCCCTGAAAACTGCAGTCATTAAACCGCTCTTAAAAAAGAATAATCTAGATGCTTCAGTTATGAACAATTACAGGCCCATATCAAACCTGCCATTTCTAGGTAAAATCATTGAAAAAGTTGTTTTTCAACAGCTGAGTAATTTTTTGCATTTAAATGACTGTTTCGATGTGTTCCAGTCAGGCTTTCGTCCAAACCACAGTACTGAGACTGCTCTTGTAAAGGTCTTTAATGACATCCACTTAAACACAGACAGTGGCAGAACTTCAGTGTTAGTATTATTAGATCTCAGTGCTGCATTTGACACTGTTGACCACAGCATATTACTAGACCGACTGGAAAACTGGGTGGGACTTTCGGAAACCGTCCTAAATTGGTTTGAATCCTACTTAAAGGACAGAAACAACTTTGTTTCTATTGGTAAATACACATCTGAGTTGACAAATATGACATGTGGGGTTCCTCAAGGCTCCATCCTGGGGCCGCTTCTCTTTAACATCTACATGCTACCACTGGCTCAGATAATGAAAAACAACAAAATAAGTTACCATAGCTATGCGGATGACACACAAATTTACATAACAATTTCACCAGGAGACTATGCTCCAATTCAAACACTGAGTAAGTGCATTGAACAAATCAATGACTGGATGTGTCAGAACTTTCTCCAATTAAACAAAGATAAAACTGAGGTAATGGTTTTTGGAGCCAAGGCAGAACGTATAAAAGTTAGCGCTGAGCTTCAGTCTGCAATGTTCAAAACAACAGATAAAGCCAGAAATCTAGGTGTAGTCATGGACTCTGACCTGAGTTTCAACAGCCACATTAAAACAGTTACTAAATCAGCCTACTATCACCTAAAGAACATATCTAGGATTAAAAGACTAATGTCGCAGCAGGATTTGGAAAAACTTGTCCATGCTTTTATCTTCAGTAGACTCGACTACTGCAATGGTGTCTTCACAGGTCTCACTAAAAAGTCTATTCGGAAGCTGCAGCTGATTCAGAACGCCGCTGCTCGAGTCCTCACTAACACTAAGAAAGTGGATCACATCACTCCTGTTCTGAAGTCTTTACACTGGCTTCCTGTGTGTCAAAGAATAGATTTCAAAATACTGCTGCTGGTTTATAAAGCTTTGAATGGTTTAGGCCCAAAATACATTTCTGATCTACTGCTAAATTATGAACCATCCAGATCTCTCAGGTCTTCAGGGACTGGTCAGCTTTCTGTCCCCAGAGTCAGAACTAAACATGGAGAAGCAGCGTTCAGTTATTATGCTCCAAATATCTGGAACAAACTCCCAGAAACCTGCAGGTCCGCTGCAACTCTGACTACTTTTAAATCCAGACTAAAGACTTTTCTTTTTGTCGCTGCTTTTAATTGAACTATTCATATCTTAGACTGCACTGTAACTTTTATCCATGTATTTTTTCTTTTAGTGTTTATCCATGTATTTCTTCTTTTAATGTTTATTTTATTAGCTTTTCTTTTTAATGACTGATTTTAAATGCCATTTTCTTAATGTCTTTCATTTGTTGTAAAGCACTTTGAATTGCCTTGTGTTGAAAAGTGCTCTATAAATAAACTTGCCTTGCCTTGCCTTGCCTTGCCTAGTAATAGATTTATTTATTTTATTCTCAGAGTGTACCAGAATGCATAGTTTATGTTAGTATTTCTAAAAATCTCCTGGGGGAGAATCCCCCCAGACCCCCCTGTTGGGGTTGGGTTTTCAGCATGCGTGCCTTTTTATATAGTTCAGCTTTGATTCCATCATCTCATTAAACCTTTTTTAAAAGCATACTTTAGTTCTGTGAAGAGATATAAGGGATATATGCACTGTATTTCCTTTTTATTAATATTGTATGCTGAAAAGTGTATATATTACAGCACGATTTGTTGTTGAATAGATTTGAGTGCTTCAAAATGTTGGGTCGCGATGTATTGATCAAGTAAAAAGTGGGTCCCGAGGCCTGACCAGTTGAGAACCACTGAACTAAACTGTATATATGTATAAAGGGTTACGTCCTTAGCTGACTAATAAGCTACATAACAAGCTAAGCTAACAAGCACACAAACACCTGCTAACGGGGTTAACATGTATAATATTATCATTTTACTCACGGAAAAAAGCTGAAAGTAGACTTCTTGGAAGTTCTGTTAGTACATTCAAGCGCACAGCACGACATTTTAATTATCTGGTATTTGTAACAATATTCCCTAACAGGCACGATCACCACGAACACAGCTAAAGGGTCAAGTACAGTAACTACAACTAACTAACGTTGTAGCCTCTATGGTTGTAGCCTAGCAGAGTGGACAAGTTGCTGTTAGCTGACAGTGAGGCACGTATCTGTCAATCAACGTGACCACGCCCTAATGTGTGCACAAACTTTAAGACCTAATATAAATAAAAGGGTCGCGTTAGAAAACAATTCACTCACAGATCCATAATCATGAAGGTGGAATCGAACTATATCGATAATAAAAATGTATGGAGCCAGGGGTAGAAACATGTTTTTTTCTGCTGTAAAGTTGGGCATTTTAACATGGGGGTCTATGGAAATTGCTCCTTTCTGCAGCCATCGCCTATCGGCCAATATATGAACTGCAGTGTGTGGCACTTCCGTATTGGCTTCACGGCTCTACCCCACAGTTTGCCGCTTGACCTGCCCGCGAGATATTGGACAAAAGAAACTCGGCTAGTAGTGTCAACTAAATCCATAGTATTACAACAAAAGTACTTTAAACGAGGTAAATTACGAATGTATGTTCTCAATCTCCAAGTATGGGATTGAATATTACATTAGTTTAGGTTAGATGTATTGTCCCCAGGGGGAAATTCATTTGCACAGCTCTGTTGTGGCAATCTGTATTATATAAACCGTATTGGTACAATGATCGACATCTAGTGGCGGATTGTGGAACATTGATTTGATTTTTCTCATGGCAGTTTGACTCTAGAGACAAACCAGGGGACTTTACTTTTAATCTGTGTCTGTCCATTTGGTGTAGTGTTTTATCCAATATTACATTTGGTTTATTAGTCACTTTCTTATGAAATGCCTTGGTCTGAACATTCAATCCTGGAAATAAGAAATCAATCAGATACATTTTTCTAGATAGATAGTAAGTAAGTAACATCTGTATATGAAGACGAGTTAAGGGATAGAGGAGAAAAGGTTATGGTATAATTACAGAGCCAATTTATAAATGGAGGAAATCAATGTTAGTCTGTTAACCAAAGTGCAGCCATCTAATAATGTACTATCTGTTATTAAAGATCAGAGGAAAAGAACAGAATGAGAGGGGTCAATCCGGAATACAAATACAGAAGCAAAGATATTGTAGAGCCGTGAGAAGGAAAAAAGCTTGGTGTGTCAATTCATTACATTGCCAGTATTTTTCATTGTTGTGAGAAAAAAAAAATCGCCCCCTCGGATTTTTTAACAGCAAATGTGTAATATATGTGCTAGATCTGGTGCCGTGTTGAAAGCTGACAACCAGATGTTGCCTGTCACAAGAAAAAAGCCCAGGAAACAGGCCCAGGTGGCTCTAAATAAAGTGCCAGCTGGAGATTAAAGTCTTTAAACAACAGCAGCCAACCAGGAATTACCCATAATAGCAGTGACATTGTTTGGACCTGAATCAGTCAGAATCACCACACATGGTAATAAGAGCAGAAAGCACACTGCCAAATACATATAACTTGGATTCTTAAAGTCAGATGTCTGTTCATATTGTATTTGATCATATTTCTATTTTACATTTCAAGCGTTCAGTCTCCCCTGTTGGAATAATCATTACTTTGAGAGGTTATGGGGGTATTAGATAATAGCATGTATTTTATAGTACAGTCTAGAATTAGGAGCACATAAACAGTCTACCCGGCAGACACGCTGTCTGCAACAATAATACAAATGTATTATTTGCTTTGTAGCTGTATAGTACAATATTAAAATAAAACCTGTAATCCTGCCGATGGAAACTCCCCTTTTGTCTTGCAAGAAGACCAACGTATTGTGAGGATTTTTTTGCAACTAACTTTTCATCAAATTAGCGAGATGTCATCACAAGAAGGCCCAAATGTACTGAGACAAGGTATACAGATGTTTATGAATAATACAAAAATGTAATTAACACACCATCACCAACCCCAGCCCTCTTGCCATTTTACCAATGTTAAAGATATTTTATGTTTGTAATTATATAAGTCAATAACATGAATTTCCTTAGGGGATCAACAAAGTGCAGTTTAGACTTATTTGTATTGGTGTTCTTCTTTCATGTTGTTGTTGTTGTTGTTGTTGTTGTTGTTGTTCCTCTTCTTCCTTGTTCTTGCTCTTCTGTTTCTTCTTTATCCTTCTACATTTTCTACATTTTCTTCCTCTTCTTCTTTCCATTTGTTGTTCTAGTTCTTTTTACATTTGTCTCTTCTTTTGTTTTCTTCATGTTCTTGTTCTTCCTTCTTGTTGGTGTACTTCTTCTCATTCCTACACACTTTACTCTAATTTGTCAATGATTAACCTCTTTATCATCTTTCCATATATTTCCATCATGTTTCTCCTTTTCCCTTGTTTACAAATGTCCTGATCTATTGATAAAAAGGTCAAATATGTGGACCTTTCCATCTTTAACAGCCGGTGACAAGAACTATGTTTCTGCTTAATTAGATTAAGATTTAGTGTCTAATTTAAGGTTAAGGAACTTTTTAATTAAAGGATTATGTCTTTATATCCTGTTACAGCATTTTTAAATGTATTGAACTGCTTCTGCTCCATGTTTAGAACTGGGGACGTGTCAGTGGGCCATCTGGAGAGTATTACAATAAAAAAAGAACTGCAGGATCAAACAGTAGGGGACAGACCGCCTCAGTGGATAATACTTATCACTGTCTTTCCCCCCTCCTTCTCTTCTGGTTTTTCTCTCATTCCTCAAGTACACAAACTCCAGAGAGGGGAAGAGTGGGAGAGAGACAGTCACAGAGTCTGGGAGGCTCTGGTTGAGGTTGACTTGGATCCAAATCCACTGGAGCAGCAAGACAGAAAGTTCCGGAGTTTGGACTAGGACAGAAAGGCTTTCGAGCACAGCACATCAAGTTTTAGACCGTTACAAAAGCCTTATACTGTAGAGTGATCTTTTTGTTTCCTGTTTGCAGTTTTCCCAGTGGGCTGTACCCTGAAGGAGTGTTTAGGGAAAGTCTCACAGGGTTTCCCAGAACTAGTGAAGTTGTTAGCAGCATTAGCAACAGTTCAAGCTGTTGACAGAAGTGCTAACAATGTCAGTTACAGCGTTTCTGGTCGTCCTCCTGTCTTTCTACCTGACTGTGGGGTCAGTCCACAGCCAGGGCTCCCCCCATGATTCGTTCATCATCCAGTACCTGGAGAGGAGACTGTCTCAGATGGAGGTAGGTGTCCCTGAGTTCCTACTCGAAGTTGCTGCATTTGTCAGGAGACATTGAAGCGACGGCTGCATGATTTTGAAATTAACTTATTGAGACATTTTGACTGATAATGCAATTTCCATTCACGTCATTGTTGGATTGATTATTCGTGAAACGTTATTCTCAATATCTGTAAAATTATGTGAAATGATTTTGGTGTGATTTGTACCAGACTACACATATTTAGCCTTTAACAAATATTTACTTTCCTGTGATTGGAATATAGCACTAGTCCAAGTTGCTATTTTTGATTAATTGTGCTCTATTTATAGAACTATTACCTTATTCCTCAAAGCTTTTACTCATACATGACCTGATGTGACATTATCAACTTTTTTGATATGATGTTGGAAAAATGAGACCTTGAAATGAGCAGGGTAATGAATTACATAAGAGATATCATCTGTGTACAAGATGCTCACATCATCTGGGTGCCAAATGTTTTGCCATCCTCTGATCTTCCTGTTATGGGTGTCTGATTGGGACTCTAAAAATATCTATGCATGTGTTCATCAGATGAGAAGCAAAACAGCATGTTTCAGTGATGTAATGCACTATACTGGACTTCATTTCAAAGTAATGTCACATCAGCTCCTGCTAACACGGTACATTTACCTGTTCGCTTACTTACCTATTTCCTTACTTACTTATCAAATATTGTATTTGAGTACACTTTTGATATTCTAGTACTTGAGTTGTTATTTCCATTTCATTGCCGCCATTTGTAAATGTAAATGCCTCCAATTAATTGCAGGTAGACGTACTTTTTACTTTATTCACATGTATTTTCCAGCTTTTATTGAATTATTGAAAAACTAATATGAATTATCATTTATTTTTGTATAAGTTGAACTAGTCAGCAGTATATTAAGTAATTAAATTACCTCCACTTTTACTAGCTGCAACATTAAAGACACATTACAGTTATGAATCACTAGTAGCTGGTTATACATTATATTTAATTCTAAATTAGGCAACTTTGCAGTCTATCGACAGTCTATCGAATTGAGGTTTATTCCTTATGAATTTACCAATTGTAGGTAGAAAGGCATGTTTTATATCTTTGAATCTGTTCTCATAATACTTTTTCTCTGTGTCAATGGCATCAGGAGCGTATGAATCAATGTGAGCAAAAGACAGTGGGCGTCACCCAGAAGACCTATGACCTCTCCTCTGAAATCAGGGGTTATCTGTCCACCCTCAATGTTGTGAGGTAATTCTGTCTGAACAACTACGTTATTGTGTGCAGTGAGGTGCATGAGAACTGTGAGAGTTCAACTGTTTTGCTCTGTAGATCAGAGGTGCAGAGCGAGATGGACAGCGTGTCTGCCCGTGTAGACCGCGTCGAAAGGGAGCTGGAGTATCTCGAAAACAAGATTCCCACCCAGACTGACATCGAGATGGAAGAGGCACTGCTGGAACAACAGATCAAAGCTGCAGAATTGGACCTGCTGAAGAAGAAAGCCAAGATTAAAGTGGAGAAGGGTAGGACATAGGCCAGTGGAGTTGTTGGTGGTCAATTCATATGTATAATAGCAGAACATTCTTTCTGTTACAGTTCATTCATATTGTCTCCAACATCCCCAGACTGCAGCTTTGGCCTGAGTCAGATCAAGTCTCTCAAGATTGTGAAGAAGACAGGAGACACCTATGGTTCCTGGTTCAAGGACCCCTCTCAAGGGTCAGCTAAGGTCTGTTCTTCATGTGATTACAGTATTAATGGACGTGTAGTGATCACTAATTGACTATGTACATAATTCACTCATGGAACTACGGGTTGGGGGTATTGTTTCCGCACGGACATATGTGTTCCTAACTATATATATTGTGTGCCCTCCTGGCTTCTTTCTCTTGTTGTCCCGGGCTGCGACCCGACAACACCTGCATTTCTGCTCCGCAATAAAGTTGCCTTTTGCACCTTCGATGCACCGCCTCCGACTCCATATCTCTCGGCACTACACTGGTGACCCTGATACGTCTTGAGAAGTTTCCAGGACGGAGCCGAACACGGCAAAAGGAACTCGAGTTCCTTTCTCGAAATGCCGGGATTTTTGGAATCGTCCGTGGCTGCCACCGGCACGCGGACTGAGGCTCGGTGTGCGCCCCGCGGAATGGCTGGGGACGTTGCTCGCCATTCCCGCATCGGCCTTCCTGCTACAGGGAGACCATGCACGACCTGCTGGGTCGACCAGCAACCCGATTGCTGCCTCGTGGGTTGGTTTCTTCGGTGCGTGCGGCTGCGACAACTAGCAGCTATCCACGTGGGGCTAACGACGGCTAGCAGCTACCGATGGCTGCCAGCTAACGGCCACAGCTAACGGCTATCGACCTTTTGAGCTTTTTCCCCTGGTACCTGAGAGGAGGTTCGACCATGTCTGGTCGGCCTCATGTGGATCCTCTCACAATTTCACCTACCTTTTTTTTTGGACTGTGGACAGTACGGCCCTTTTTGAGCTTTTTCTGGTGCCTGAGAGGAGGTTCGACCATGTCTGGTCGGCCTCGTGTGGACCCTCTCGCTTTTTCACCACCTCGACGGCGGCTTCGGACGACACCCGTGCTTTCATCGGCGCCTGGGTGGTGTGCTTCTGGACCCCGTCTCGCCTCGACAGTTTCGGACGTCGCCCATGCCTTCGTCGGCCCGTGGGTGGGGCGCTTCGGGACCCTGTCTGGCCTCTTCCTTCGCCTCGGCGGTTTCGGACGTCGCCCATGCCTTCATCGGCCCGTGGGTGGCGTGTTCCTGGACCCTGCCTGGCCTCTCCTCTTACCGCGGCTCACGGTTCACCTCGACGGCGGCTCCGGACGGCGCCCCGTCTGGGCTCTCCCCTGTCCACGGCTCCTTCCTCCCGGGGATGCTGCTCCTGCCCCCCGGGGACCCGGCTCTTTCCTCCCGAGGACTTTGTGCCCACCGCCGTTGTCCCCTCGCCTGCGGCCCCCTTCCGACGGCCCGTTCAATGCCGCGGCCTCGCCCTCCTCGGCCCCTGTAGTGCTTCCTCCCGGACGCGAGGATTGTGCCCATGGTTGAATTCTGGGGGGGCTTGTGTAGTGATCACTAATTGACTATGTACATAATTCACTCATGGAACTACGGGTTGGGGGTATTGTTTCCGCACGGACATATGTGTTCCTAACTATATATATTGTGTGCCCTCCTGGCTTCTTTCTCTTGTTGTCCCGGGCTGCGACCCGACAACACCTGCATTTCTGCTCCGCAATAAAGTTGCCTTTTGCACCTTCGATGCACCGCCTCCGACTCCATATCTCTCGGCACTACAGACGCTTCTTTTTGTAGGCAGACTGAACTTATCTACCACTGGATACTGGGATACTGGATTTAAGCAGAGTGGTGCATGAATGAGTCATAAACTGAGAAATGAGTTAGCATATTAGCACTTATGGGTTCCCACATCTCGGAATCAATGTTTTTTTAATAGGTTTTGGGTTATATTCCTGATATAAGGTCAGCTGTGAATTGAAATTAACTAAATGTTATGCTTTGTCTTACGACATGAAATATGTCAGTAAATACTCCACTGGTGAACATTTGAAGCTTTAACGTGTCTTATCAACAGTGGTTGCTAACAAGTGGCTAAATGAGACTGATAAAATACATCAAGCCAATCCTTAGCTGCCTTTAGCTAGCATTGGTGACGTGAGGTCATGTGACCGTCAATTTACAGCAGTACAGCTACAGTATTTACTTCTGGCAAACGCAATTAATATTTAGCTATTTTAAAAGCGGTGTTAATATATGCAGATTATCCTGCTGAAGAAAATGTGAAAGTATCATAAACGTGTGTTTGGCACTGACCTTATTTTCTGCAATATTCTGAAATCCAATGGAAAATTCCCATTGTTTTTTTGTCGAGCGAACCCTTATGATGCTTACTTCCGGTCAGCCTTCTAAAACATGTCATCACTGCACCTCTCTATAGATGTCATGTAACAAATAGCACTCCATAGCAAGGGATACATATAATGTAGATATAAAAAGGAAATCTAATACTATATAATCACTATTTTTAAACCAAGAATTCAATGTAAAAGCAATGTAAAAGCATGATACAATTTTCACTCACTTCTCAACTGGTCACAACTGTATATTTTTCAGGTGTACCTGCTCAATGGAATCAGTAACAACACTCTGCTGGAGTATGATTCCCTGTACAGTTTCATAGAGAGCAACACCACCACACCAGTGAAGGTGTTGCAGCTGCCTTTTCCTTGGATCGGGACAGGTCAGCTGGTCTACAATGGATTCCTCTACTACCATAAGGCGGACACTCCAAACCAGATACTGAAGGTGTGTGGAAAGTAGTTAAAGCCTCATATTGGGTATGTGTGTTTTTCCAAAATAGGGCCTTTCTTTGTTGATTTGCTCAGTTTGTAAAATATTAAACGGAATGAAAAAACTGTTTAAACACTAGGTGACCATTACAGGATCACATTGCTTTGCAGTACTGAGAACACTGACTGCTCATTGCAAAGACTTGGGACTTTGACAGTGTTGAAGTCAAACTGCTGTGTAGTTTTGGCAGTAAACTGACCTCAGATCATTCCAGAGGAGCTTAGTCATTGGCAGTTGATTTTTACCCTATTTCCTGCAAGCTGAGGTCACTGAGCTTACAGTTCTAAAATAAACACTTTTATTCCAGAGCAATGAGAAGTCTTTTTTTAAGATACAGTATTATGATGCAGATGTCGTTGCCATAGAAAGTTTACTGGAAAAAAGGTTTATAAAAATACTTTAAAAGAATAAAATGGTTCTATTGAAACTACCGACATCATCTCATAAACTATTAGATGGTGTCCGAGACATTTTGGATATACTTTTATAGTTATTAAACAATTGATTTGGCTGACATTTCATGCCTTTTCCTCTAGCACCACCATGAGGTATACATTGTGAACTACTGTACTGAATGAATTGTCATTAAACTTTGATTTTCTATTATCTTTTCATATAGCACCATATTCTGGTCAAAATTCAGATTTGTAGTAATACTTGCTGCTGAATAGCAAATGATTGCCTGCTTGATTAAGATGGATTACATTATAAACAATACATGTTAAATACCCGCATGTTAGCATTGCCGTTTTGTACAATTTACAATGCTGACATTAATATTTGGCGAAAAGTAACAGTGCGCTTGAGTCACTACAATATTTGTAGACAGGAGCATAGAGTATCTATGTTTCTATGGTTGTATTTTCCACAGTTCAATACTCTCCTAATTTAATACATTATGGAGACATTTTAAAGACCTAATATGTTCTTAGCAATTGTTCAATTCGTCCATATGTTGAAATTAACCACATACATTTCACAGTTTTGTTATAATTCTTGAATCCTAACTCAAGTTTGCAAGCAAGGCCGATTTCTTGACTTGAGATATTGATATCTCCACAGTGACTAAATGCTTTTTTAACATTCAAACTGGATTCAAAGTGTCCGTCAAGCTTTGTTATTTTGCAATTTGATCTGCTGAAATAGCCCTTTCAATCTTTTACAATGAGGCACCTGGGAAAGTAGACTGTTTGTACTCATCCAATTCTGGGATAAGAATAACTGAAAATCCACGTTTTTCTGAAAGTATTGCTTAAGTACTCTATCCCTATCTGTTTTTCTCACATGGTAAAGGTGGACCTGTTGAATGGTACCGTGGTGGACAGTACACTTGTACCAGGAGCGGGTCGTCTACCAGTTTACAGTCTGAACCCCAACACCTACCTGGACTTGGCTGTGGATGAACTTGGTCTCTGGGTCATCCATGCTGACCCTGAGTATGGAGGAAACCTGGTCATAACCAAACTGGATAAAGGTAGAGAATACCACATCTGTTCATAAATAAGTGCTGTGTCTCTATTTGCGTACTTCCGTACTTACATGTGCTATTTTGATGTGCCCAAAAGTGCTGAGATAGAGCTCTCATAAATGTCAAAAAGTAAAGTGTGGAACACTGGACATTAAATGAATCGCCATCTTGGCTAACCAGCTGCGTCAGCTGTTAGCAGTACAAATACATGTGTTTTTTTTCCCTATTTAAAAAACTTGCCGCAATACTGGTGTTGAGAAGATGCCACTGTTAATTGTATTGCTTTAATTAAGAAGTCTGTAATGTATCATACCGCTAACAATAATGTTGCTAACTAGCTAGCCAACAGTAGCGATCAGCACTTATTTTAAGGGCACAGCAGCCATGTGTGATTTGGGAAAACACTACACGGTAGAAATTCATACAGCGCAAGTGTTCACAGTGCACAATATTCAGTCTACTAAGGGAATTGAGCACCTTTCTCCTGTTTCTTTCTCATCTCAGGTAGTTTGGCAGTGGAGTATACCTGGGATACAAAATGCAGAAGCCGTGATGCGGAAGGAGCCTTCCTGATATGTGGGACCCTCTATGTGGTCTACAACACACGCTATGGAGGTCGCTCCACCATACAGTGTCTCTATGACATTCATGACATCATCCACAGGTTGGATTACACACCGACACAATATGACTTAGACAAAAATATAATTAATCAAATGTATACACAGTAAACAGAAACAGGGAGAACTATATATAAATCACACTGTTCACACAAGCACACTTTCATTCACATAAAATTTTTTTTTTAAACTGGAGTAATGTTCATTTTATTCTGCATTTTCCCTTTTCTGCAGTGATGAGAGCCCTGTCATGTTCTTCCCAAAGCGCTACACCAGCCACAGCAGCATCCACTACCACCCCGGAGAGAAACAGCTGTATGCCTGGGACGACGGCTACCAGACAATATACAAAGTGGAGACGCACAGAAATGATCAAGTCACTAAAGAATGAAGATGATCAACATCTTTCAAAACAAGTGTTATCACTGACCAAATTTGGAAGGAAAAAAACGAGGAAACATGTATGAATAGTAGCTTATATCTACTGTTTTATAGTTATCGTTTGCTGGCATTAGAAGCTAACTTTATCAATAGTAATTGTTAAAGGCCTAAAGAGGCATTTTATCCATAGGCTTTATATTTTGTATTACCACAATAAAGAACATTGACGTTTTTTGCGTATTTTACTTGCCATCAAATACATATAAAAATATATATATTCACAGTCAAATATATGCTGGACAAGATTTAGCATAAAAGTATTATGCAGTTCATTAAGCTGTTGTTTCAACTTGAGTTTTCTTCCTTTTGATCTGATGCGCAAAAAATCAGTATCCATACTGGAAATGAAATCAATCAGTCTGTATGCGTCATTTGGATCAAGGTCTGACCAGACAAATTCATAATTAGACCTCCACACAACCGGAATACAAAACGCAGACAAGCAATGTCGTGACAAAATAGAAGCAATAGAAACAAAAGAGATATTATAACAACATTGTGAATCTTAAGCTTACTCCTTAACTTAGAAATATTATGTTGTACATTTCCTTTCAAAAGTGAATTGTAATAGCCTTAGGTAAAGAAGCCTGTTACCGCATATGCCATAAGATTTAAATTATATAAGAGATGTGTGGTAGCTAGGAAGACCTAACAGCAGATTTTGAATTATTATGAATGTGGCTACAGTATATTGCTTCTTATACACTGTAGTAGGCTATTGTAAAGAGAGCCGTAATGATGATGAGTATGGACGTCATCATTGATGAAGCAAGCTTTGATAAATAGGGATTTACTGAAAAGTAGTGATGGGACAGTATGACAATAACAGACACATTCCTAATAACCTATGTTTAAAACAGATACAGTATCTGGAGACAGGGCTGCCCCTGGTCAACTTGTGGCCCCACGTAAAGTTATCTGATGAGGCCCCCTGTAGTGTCGCGAGCGTCGACGGAGGGGATGCTATTGGAGCACGCTCGTGAACTCGTGAAACGAGCGCCGGAACCTTGCAGTGGCGAAACTGTGGCGCGCTTAATTGCGCCTTATTTGCGCATAAGCTGAATTGAGCCGCATTTGCGCATACAGTAAAGATGAGGCCCCCTCCGCAAGATGAGGCCCCACGCAGTCTGCGTGATCTGGGTGTAGGGAGGGACGGCCCTGTCTGGAGAGCATCAAAGTCTTTCAAAGTCACCCACGAAAATAATATATGATTTGCTTATCACACAATTCTTTGCCACTTTTAAAAAGTATTGTATCCATAAACTTTATGGATACAATACTATATGATAAACTAGCCTATGAAGTATCTGTAAAAAAATGTCATCTTAAAAATTGCAGAGGTAGACTATAGGCTACTCTATGTTACTCTTCTCTAGTTTTTTTGATTAAAACATTATGAAATCTACTGGTAATTTATGAATTATACTAGTTATCTACTTCATTAAATGACATGTTTTCCTATTGTTAATTCATATGACTTTTTTGGAATTGTTCCCATGCTCTATGTTTCCCTCTCATCCCTCAATGTATAAAATAGCGTCTCTACCGTCTACCATAGACTGTATACATGTCTCTACAGCTCAAATCCACTCTTCTTAGTTTGAACGTCTCTGATCATCCCGCCCATTTTCAGTTGACGATGACGTGATGAAAGGGGCGGTTCTAGTTTGACCGTTGAGTTTGACAGTCGCTAGCAGGCATTGTTTGCTGTTCTGATTTTTAAACGCTCGTTCATCTTTAAACCACTATCTTTCTAACTATGAGGGGGAGAAACAGTAGTAACGCCAGCAGGAGAAGCTCTATCATAAGAAGACGCAGTGAGAACTTGCGTTTTGATGAATTCGGCTTTGTTCTTACTAAACGAAAGGACAAAAAACGTCATCACCGATGTCATGATTACAGGTGCGGGACAGGGGGACATTAATGTAACGTTAGCTCGTGAAGACTACCTTAACTAGGCTAGTTAAAGCCATCTGTGAGTTAGCATAATATGAGTGTATTAGACCAGAGCATTTAAAGTTATTGAAGACTGTTAAATTAACAGTTGACGCTAGAATATTCACTTGTTATTCTGGCACCGTCACACCCATCTAATGTTTTATTTTATTATTTGCATTCGTTGTTAGTTAATTACAGAAACCGTAAATTAGCGATGGTGGTTGCGTTAACATTTTGTGATGTACAGAGGACTTTTATGTTTATGTTAAACTTTGCAACGTTCAGAGGTGGATGAAGTACTGAGATAATTTACTTGAGTAAAAGTAGCAATACTACGGTTAGAACATTACTCAGATATCTTACAAGGAAAAGTCCTGCATTCACAATACAACTTAATAAACAAAAATAATTGCATCAAACTGTAATTTAATATTATTTGAATTACTTGATACACTGCTGGGTAGCTTAACCTATACCAATATATTATAATGTGTGTCGATTTGTATTTTGTAACCTAAACTGCAATGTAACCAGTAACTTACTATGTAAAACAAATGTAGTGGCGTAAACGTGCACCATTTGTGTAATATTAACATTACTTTATTACAGTACTTGAGTAATGTACTTGGTTACATTACACTACTGCTAAGTTAAGGTGCAGAATTAGCCGTTAAACCTACAAATTTGACATTTGAAATGTCTTAAATTAAGTATTTTTACTCGCCTAACTTTTTAACATGTATAACTTTTAAACATTAGAAATATGGAATACATAAGGTAACATTATCCCTGAGTATTTTTAAATGAGGAATTGTATTTTTAAAATAATATTTCTTAATTTCTGCTGGTAAACGTGCCAAAAGTCTCTCATAGTTTTATTTGACTCGAATTATGTAACATTAAAATGTACCCTGTATTTGGCAGGTTTTGGGTAATATAAGTGTTTCCTTATTAAGTTTAAAGTGCTAGCAATATTGTATGTAACATAACTAAATTGTGGAACGAATATGTTTCAATACAGTTTTTATTCAACATTTAGTCCAAACATTTGATGGCCAATAAATACAGCTGTAAGAAAAATTATGAGAATGCTGAATTGGTGGTTTCTTGTCAGAGTTTATCTTTCGTACCCTTGGGACAGAGATTAGCTCATGAAGAATAATCAAAATGTCGCCACTTCTGCACAACTTCATAAGTAGCTTTACTTCCAGCACATCTATCTGTGGGTCATATACTTTTAACCCTGGAGGAAAGCAAAGTCCCCGACACCGCATTGGAATAATTTCAGCGATCACCTGATGAAAAATATAACTCTATCCTGAATCTGCTCAACGTAGCCATACAATCTTTATGACCAGTGATTGTTTTTAAATATGAGGCCAGTGTTTTCTGTTTCCCAATAAGTGACGAGTCATTGTTAGCTCACCATGTGTTGTCTCCATCAGCTACCCTCAGCTGAGCTCAGTGAGAGTGAAGGAGCTGTGTGAGCTGCTCAGCTACTGGAATGGAGCCAGCTTTCTCTGCAAGAGCCAGGTGAGTCATTTAAAAACCATCAGTTGAAATGTTAACAATCTACCCTCATTTTGCAGAACCATTACCATGTGGTTATTGATGAATTTGGCAGCTTGTTTTCTTCACACTCTTGCTGTGTTTTCAGATTGAGCGATTCATCAGGATGGGTATTCCTCCGAGTCTGCGAGGTAGAGTTTGGAAGTGTCTCCTCACCATCGACAGTCTGAGAGATACCAGTGACTTCAACTACCAGGTAAACTACAAGCAGACATTTACTGACGTTATCCTTATAATATTTCATACCCTAGTATCGTAGTAGTACACGAATATTTCTACTATTACATAATTGTACCCACTTTTTTTTTGAGGCAATGATTTTCAAAAAATGTTATACAAACATAGCAAGTTCCAGTAAAATGTCATAAAAGATGAAAAAATAGGATACAAATATGTATATTAAAATGAAAGGTTGAAGTTAAAATGTGCACATTGTACTACAATATAACACATGAAACAATATATGAATATTAGTATTGATCGGGATTTTAAATCTACCACAGTGTTGAAAGCAGTACTGTAGAGTCTGTTTTTAAAAAAATGCACTTTTATATGAACTTTTACGGAACAAAAATAAGTAAAGAGTAGAGAGACGGCTTGTATTCTGTAATTAAATAAGTCTTGAATTTCCTTTCTGAATGGTTCGGCCAGCAGATGTCACCATTTCTCATCATCAGTGTTATAGAAAGCTTAATTTTCACCATCAATACTTGCAAGTTTGTAACTAATCCAGGCTTGTTGAATGTTATCAATGTGATTTCTAACAATAGAATGTGATGGTCTTTCTCCCACAGAAGTGTTTGTTGGAGGTGCGAGGGCCCCTGGTGGACCTGGGAGTCAGTGAGTACGGCATCCTGTCGGCCATCACCATCCTGAGCGAAACCCAAAACGATCTGGGTCTGAACCAGCAGCTCCCCCGCTGCCCCGAGCTCCGATACTCTGCAGACGACATCACGCTCTTTAGGCAGATCGCACTGGACCTACGTGAGTTTAAACTGGAGGATACATTAGTAGGCTGTGTGTGTGTGTTGAATGTTGGTTTTTTAAGGACATGGACAATCTTTTTAAAGGGAGGATCATTCGTCTGGTTTATTTCGTGCTTTAAATGTGGTAGATGGAATGGTGCAGTGATGATGTATTTTAGCAGGCCGACCCGGAAGCTATCAGCAATGTATTCTATGATAACTATAGACGGATTGAATATGAATATACTGTAGGCCGTCACATTTAATTATATAAATACTATGAGTATGTTATAGAAGATATAGCTCTTTTAAACTGTTTTATAAATAAAACGAGTAAATAAACTAATCTAAACTAGTCTGTGGGAAACACATTTATGATACTTACATTTTGTTTGGCTTGATAATCTAGAAAAGAAAAAGCTTAACGTTAGACTTTAAACAAACTACATCACGGTCACATGACTTCACATCACCATTTTATGTTGTAACAAAATATGAAAATCTTGTATTAACAGCAGACCCTATTTTAATCATTTAGCCAAAAACATGTGGATGTGGTTTAAGGCTAACTTATTTGTGAGGTGTACGACTCATTCCTGCACCACTCTATTGGGAATGTTGACCTTTTAGAACTACATGTGTAACTTTGCTCTTCTTGTTGAACTTTTTTTCTTTTAGTGCATTAAGTTTAGGGTTATATTGGAAGTTACTGAAGTGACTAGCGTAGTGTCATGATGAATTTGACAAAGGTACAGAGAAAATAGAATCTCTTGGAACACCGCATAAAACAGATTTAATATCTATTGTTGTGGGAAAAATATAAGCATATGTGAGATTTATTTGATCTGTTCCATTTTGCAGAGCGCTCCTTCCCGACACACCGCTCTCTGATGGGGGACAGCCCAGAGGCCATCGAGGGTCAGGCTAAACTCTTCCGGGTCCTCATCGCTTACGCCAAATACAACTCACAGGTCGGATACAGCCAAGGTACTGATCATGCTTTCACTGCATTCATTTATATAACACACGTGGGATTCTAAAGCTCCTTTCACACATCCAATGCAATCCTGGAATGATTGACACATTATCCAGAGGAGCTGAATGTGAGAAGACATTTAGTTTTTGACAATATTTAGAGATCAAATGAGAAAACTGCTTGAGTATTTTCTTGTCTTTCTTTGCTCCCCAGAAAATAATATTTAGGTGTGTTTTAGTTGTGGTGTTGCCCTGTTCTAAACGCCATGAGGGATTATTGTCATTTGAGTTTAATTGTGTTTCCCTAGTCTTTAATGACGATATCTGCAGTTCTTACATATACCACTAGATAGAAGCAGAGGACTTTTAATATTGAGTTGCTGCATCATGCTCTTCTCCGGTACCGGATCATAGTGAAATAATATTTTTTTTAAAAACTATTAACACTTATAAAAAAAGACAAATAACATAATAATAATAAATATATGTATTTTATTTTTATTTTAATCATTTATTTTTTTATAATCTATATTTGAATATCTTGGGAATTGTTTTTGTTTTTATTAATATTGATATTGGATTACTAAAATCTGATAATGGAAATATCCTTGGCAAGGAAATCTAATACATGTGTGTGTGTGTGTGTTGTGTGTGTGTGTGTGTGTGTGTGTGTGTGTGTGTGTGTGTGTGTGTGTGTGTGTGTGTGTGTGTGTGTGTGTGTGTGTGTGTGTGTGTGTGTGTGTGTGTGTGTGTGTGTGTGTGTGTGTGTGTGTGTGTGTGTGTGTGTGTGTGTGTGTGTGTGTGTGTGTGTGTGTGTGTGTGTGTGTGTGTGTGTGTGTGTGTGTGTGTGTGTGTGTGTGTGTGTGTGTGTGTGTGTGTGTGTGTGTGTGTGTGTGTGTGTGTGTGTGTGTGTGTGTGTGTGTGTGTGTGTGTGTGTGTGTGTGTGTGTGTGTGTGTGTGTCCCAGGGATGTCCTACATAGCTGCTGTGCTGCTGATGCAGTTGGGGGAGGAGGAGGCGTTCTGGGCTATGACAGCATTGTTGGAGAAACCCAAATACCTGCCCCAGCTGTTCGACCTCAGCCTTACCAAGTAAGAACGAGCTTAGTGTATGATAAATAGTAAATACAATTATACTTACAAATAAAAACAATGACTTTAACTTCATTAGAAAAAGTACTACATAGTTCTGGATAGAATATATTTTTAATTAACGAAATCAGTTGATATTTGAAAGTTTGTTTTGTTTTGCTCTTTTTTGATCTATAAAGTATATCTAATTTGTATTCCATTTCTTATTTAAATATTACTAAAAAAAATTGGCAATGTTTTATTTGGTGCTTTGCTGTTAAACACATCTGAGCACCATTCCCAAAAATGGCTCACAGGCTGAGTGCTGCAATATGTATCCAATCAGTGACGAGAAATAGCACTAATTTCATTCTGCATGGGGTTCATTAGGAAGGTCCCAATATTAATCCCTTGTACTAATGCAGACTTGACAAAGAACATCTTAATGGTGTCATTGGTGTGGTTATATGTAAATGGGATAATGTATATAGTTCCCAAACACTTTCTGATTTTGCATTTTAAGAGTAAATTCAGTGAGCTAATGTAAGAACAATATGTGCAAATCGTACAGGCTTATGTATATGCACAATATTTATGTATACATTTACTGTTCATGTTTTAATTTATATTTTAGCTTTATTTTGTTACATTTCTTTAATCATGAGTAATGCATATTAAGATTCTGCTGCAACATAAATAATCAATGTCAATGTAGACGCCACTTATGGCTTATGGCTTAGTTGAAAGCAGTTTAATGTTTGGAACACAGCAGCGTGCACTGCTTGTCAAGTGGCGACGAACAACCAATCACAGCTGGAATACATCTTTCCTGTCTTCCATAAACACCATTCAAGGTTAGCCAGAGTTTTAGATCTGTACAGTGTTTCAACTTTATACTTTTAATGACTTCTGCTGCTAGATGTCATCGTGTTGACACACGGAGCTGAGCAGAGCATAGAGAACACATTTGTCCACCAAGACAGACATATTTAACATCAGGTAGATTGATACTGTAATATTGGTAACAAAAATAAATAATGAAGTCGGAGAGTTCATGACGTGATAAGTAAAGGAGCTTTTCAAACTCTCTGTATGCAGCATTTACTGTAAGAATCACACACATTTATTCATTAGTGTATACTTGTTCGGTGACCATGCTTTGCCGATTCTGGCTGCTGTGTTAATTAACAGTAGTTACATAATCTTCAAAATGAACCACAACCAAAATGAACCATGTGTGCTTGCACGCATTTGTGCTTCACAGGTGCGCTCCAGTATTTCTACAAATAGCACGACACCCCTTCTAAACTGTAATATTTTGTCTAATCAGGGTCCAGCATCAGGTGAAGGTTTTCGACCAGTTTCTGAAACACAGGAAGCCGAAGCTCTCTCAGCACATGGTGAGTGCTTTTCATTTTTCATTACTGTTCAGATTTTCAATCACAGGGTTTTCTACGCAGCCTAAAATACTTTGTTTTTGTGTAGAATGACCCTTTTTACATGGTGTTGAAAAAGTGAAAGAAAATGTCTGTTTGTACTGGACATTTGAGAGTTGGCTAAGAGGGAAAATGTTTCTGAAAAACCACAATGACAAGAAAAGTCTTGAAATGTGTGTTTGTATTTCAGTCCATAAATGGCTAAGTGATGAGTAGTTAATCTGCGAGAGAGAGGCCACTGTAATGTATCTGTCAGCAGCTGGGCCTCTCTGTCACACACTGAGTTCAGCTGTAGGCTCGTCATGTTCACTTAGTCTGTGAAATGTCCTCCCTCTGTCCCTATCATTATTTAACTATTTTTACGTAATGCATTTAGAAAAATTCACAGCTGACACTTATTGATAAAGAGATGTTTTCACTTAAACAAAAACATTTCCTGAAGGGATGCATAAAACAGAGGTTGAAAAAAGGAAAATGCATCAAAAATATTGGCAGAATAAATCTGAAAAGCCAATTTGTGAAAGTAATAAACATGCTTAGTATAACTTAAAGGGGACCTATTATGAAAAATGCACTTTTTGATGTCTTTTATACATAAATGTGTCCCCGGTGTGTCAGGGAACTCACAAAGTGTCAGAAAACAAAACCCTCTCTCTTTTCCTCTGTACCAACATCTCTAAAAAATTGAAAAAAAGGGGGTGCTAACAAGCAGATCCAGAATTTTCGCTCCTATTACGTCATTGGCGACATCCGGCCGACGTGACACGTCCCAACCTATCGTCTCCGGCACACGTGACACGTCCCAACCTATCGTCTCCGGCACACGTGACACGTCCCAACCTATCGTCTCCGGCACACGTGACACGTCCCAACCTATCGTCTCCGGCACACGTGACACGTCCCAACCTATCGTCTCCGGCACACGTGACACGTCCCAACCTATCGTCTCCTGCACACGTGACACGTCCCAACGCGTCAAGACTCCGGGCATACAAAGCTGTCTTAAAAGATGACAACTCCGTCATCCTACACATGGAAGAGGCTTCAAACAGAAAAACTGAAGAAGGAGCTAAGTGTGTGGGGTACTTGAAGGTACTCAAGTCTGCAAAGTTTGTTGATGGGCTCCACTTTATGGTAGATGTCTTAGAAGTGTTGGGCAACGTGAGTCTGGCATTCCAGAGTAATGATCTGTTCATTTATGATGTTGATGTAGAGTTGTGTGAGGCCAGGATCAAATTGGAAGGCCTTAAGCATAATAGAGGTGATGTCTACACTGCCTACATGGCAACCTGCAAGGATGGCAAGTTTGACAGTAAGAACAATGGACACATCACTTCACTGAAAGGGACAGGTATTCCAGAAACAGTGAAGAATTCCTTCTTGGAGAATTCTGTGAAGTTCCTAGATGTTACGTCCCCACTAGGGGATGAGGAAATGCAACACACACCAGTTGGAATTGGTAATAATTATAATGAGTTTATTAAATAATGTGTAACAAAAATGGCAGGCAAGCAGCCTGGAACAAAAAAAAAGGGCCAAAAGGGCGCTGATTTAAATGAGGTACTAACAAAGAGAGGACTCTAATAAGGGAGCCTACGTAAATACAAAGGAATAGACACTAATAAACAAAATAGCAACAAAACAACCCTCACTATCAAAGTGGTACAGAATAACGAAAAGGAGGCTGTGGGAAAACACAGCTAAACTAAATGACCACTGTCAACGTAATATTATCCTAATCTAAACACATCTTATCACACCAATACTACACTAATTACGGACCACACGAGTTAACCACTGTTAACCGAATTTACACACGATCGAAGAGCACGTAACGAGAGGCGGCCGTAACACCCCCTCCCTTAAGACGAAAACCCACAGTTTTTGTGAAACTAAGCACACTAACGAACCTACCTAATAACACACACTCTAACATCACTAAACAAACCTGGACAAAGCATCGGCCAACACATTCTCTGAGCCCTTTTTAAGACGGATGTCTAATGTTGTAGTCCCGCACGATCAAAGCCCACCGCATGAGACTCTGATTGTGCTTGTACACGCGAGACCAGTATGTGAAGGGATCGGGACATGTAAACACAACAATTGGCCAAAAGTTGGATCCAACATAAACCTTGAAATATTGTAGAGCTAATAACAAAACAAGGATGACTATCTGATAACGCTCTCGGGTTACCGGAAGAGTTGGTCTGTCGGGAGGCTTGTCGGATCCGCCATGTTGCGCTGGTCTCGCAACATCCTCATGAGGAGGGGAAACCACAATTTCTGGCTTTTCCTCTGACACAGCTTCATCTGAAAACACCGATTTATGATTCGGCACATATTCATCAGCTAACACAGCAGCAGCAGAGAGGGAATTTAATTTTTGTTCATTTAAGTATACAACAATGTGATCAGGCAAACATTTCTTGAACTCCTCCAACATGATCAATTCCCTCAGAGAAGAATAATCTGTAGCATTACATGAGGCAATCCATTTAGCAAACAACATTCCCTTTTCCCTAGCGAACTCTCCATGTGTGTTTTGATCAGGACCCTTCCTATGGTGTCTAAACTTCTATCAATAGGCTTCAGTGACTAACTTGTACAATCTGAGAATGGCAACTTTCACTGTGTCATAACTCAGACTATCCTCCAGCGAAAGACCAGCAACCGCTTCCTGAGCTTTCCTATGGATTTTGCATTGCACTAGAAGAGCCCAGGCTTCAGACGGCCACCGCAATGCTGTAGAAATGCGCTCAAAGGCACCAAAATATGCATCCACTTCAGTCTCACGAAATGTTGGTACTAAGGTAATATGTTTACTCACGTCAAAGGCAGGTGGATGAGGGGGAGGTGGAAACATGTCTGCGGCCTGAGGAAAAGCGCCAGGTGCATGCAGTTGCGAGTCGATCTCCAGCTGATGCAACCTGACCAACACACTCTCACTCCCTAAGCGTCCAGGAGCGACGTTTGGTCAGTGTCCGTGGCATCCAGTTGTGACGCTCCTAGGCTCCTTCAGCGTCATAAAGGGACGCAAATAGCTTTCAACTGATTGCAATGTATTCCCATCTGCGGCGGGATTTGACTCTCATGGAAGCACGGCATACGTTTGTGTCGGCTGCCCTTAAAGGCAATGTGAGCGTCAATTCTCATTGGATAACAGAGAATTGTACACCCGGAAGTAAGTATTCCCCTTACTGTCGATTGATTTTACAGCGATATCTGCACTACTCATCGACTAAAAAACACCAGATTATCCTTGTTAATTACACAACATTGATTGATTTAAATTGTGTGCAATGCTTTTGTATTTTTCCCCTTCGATTCGGAGAAACAAATATTTTTTCGGAGTAAAGGATGGCAGAAGACACTACACTACCCAGAATCCCCAGCTATCGTTTGGACTACACCATGTGCTTATGACGTTGAAGGAGCCTAGGAGCGTCACAACTGGACACCACGGACACTGACCAAACGTCGCTCCTGGACGCTTAGGGAGTGAGAGTGTGTTGACCTGACAGCTTTATCTGCCTCAATCTCCAGCTTTCTGACTTCCAACTGGAACTGTAACTGTGCCTGTCTGTTCTGCTCCTTGTCCCTCGCCTCTAACTGGAGACGTGCGAGGCGAACCTTAAGTTTAACCCCTTCTCGGGAGTCTGAGCTGCCAGGGGAGGAGACCGTCACCACCCTCTACCCGAGCAGCTGAAGGCTCTGCCTCATGCTTCTGTCGTTCCAAACTTTCAGGCATGGCGTCGGACACAGCGAGCTCAGATTGTATAGGCAGCACCAGAAGACCCCTTTCCACCAACTCATCCACTACCAAAGCCTTTAAATCTTTCTTTAACAATTTTTTGACACCGTGAGACTGAAGTGTTGTGCGATTTTAAATAAATCATCTTTATGACACCGGTCTAGCTGCTCATAAGGACAGACTAAGAAGAACTTTAGGTCAACAAATTCCATACTCAGGGGAACTGCACACAAAGACCTACCAACTTGTTACCACTATAAAAATGATTTATAACTCCAGGAATTAATTAACATTATCCCGGACGAGACCCCATGTATGCTACGTCCCCACTAGGGCATGAGGAAATGCAACACACACAGTTGGAATTGGTAATAATTATACAGGGTGTCCGCGGGGTCTTAAACAGTATTAAAAGTTGATAAAACTATTTAGCGAAAATTAAGGCTATTAAAAAGTATTAAACGGCATTTTCCAAGGTATTAAGAAGGTCCTCAGCAACGACAACATAAAACACCCTTTAATTTACTGAAACAACATGTCGGGAAATCCCCTCAAGGTGGCCCCATGCATAGCGTGCCATAAAATGCTGCTTCTTATTTTAAGTTTCGTTGCCTCGCTCCGCTCTGTTGGGGTGGGGGGGGGGGGTTTATCTGCTGGTGGACTACCTGAGAGATATACAGCAGGAGAACACGCCGTCCACCGCGGAGAATAAACATGACAACCATGCTCCGGGTCTTCTTCGCTGCTTTTGGTGTATTTTGTGGCGGCAGCAGCGCTATTTACAGGCTTGGCATATGTACTACAGCATTTCCAGTGGTCTAGTGTGAACGGACACGTTAATGAATCGATTGCGTGTGAACGGAAGACTTTTTTGGGTTTGCGTATGCGTTTTAGGCCCCGTCTCAGGTCGGTTAAATTAAATCCTTGCTTCCCTCACTTGCGTTGTTCCGCTGCCTCTAGTCCCTCCCACCAGGGAAGCATGGAGGGACGCAAGGAAACCACGAGAAGCAGGGAAATTAGTTTTAAGAGCAATGGGACGTCCTTTCCTCCGGAGTGTCACGTGAAGCGACGTCCGTTTGTGATGCCGCTGCATAGCTGTTCGTCTGACAGCCACTCTGTCCCCGTTGTTTTCACAAACACCCCCGCCTCTGTTAGTACCATAGACTGTATATATAAAGGTTAGTACACATTTACTGACACAAACATTTGTATCATCTGTTGTAGTCCCAAATACATTAAATAAAATAAGAACTCATTCTCAAAAAAGATAAACGCCATTCTTAAAATGTATAAACGAACAATAGTTTGATTAATATTGATTAGAGTGCACAATAGAAATACAAATAATTGAGAGAAGAAAAAGAGATGTTATCTATCAAAACCCAGTTAGATTAACATTCATTGAAACAAAACACAATATAAACTAAGGAGTGACTCGTGTGGTTCATGTGTTTTCTTCACTCCGCTGGGAAACTGCTCATGTTAAGAAGCATGAGATCGTCCAATCATTGAGCGATACACAGTAAGGGGGCGGGGCGAGTATCTGAGGATTTCATTGGAGGATGGTCTGATGGTTCCTCGGTTATCGCTCCTCCATTATCGATCCTCGGTCTTCCGGCAGAAATAAGAGCCATGGGACGGTACTCAAGATGGCGCAGACAAATCAACTTCCGGTGAGACCGAGGAGCGAGGAAATGAAAATAGTCGACCTGAGACAGGCCCTTACTGTATGCGTCCTCGTGGGGCCGGGGTCTAAGCCAAACTATATCCGGTCACAGAGATCTGCTATTTTAAAGTAAGGTTAACACATATCGACCCTAAATATAGTCTATATTAAGAACGAGAAAAGTCTTAACATATATATCGTCTTTTGTAAACATATGACAAATGTGTGAGGGTGATGATGTCAGAGCATCGTCCTATGTGCCGGGCTTATCCCCGGACAGCCCCAGCCCAATTTAACCCCTGGGTATTTGTGAGGGAGCTCCTATATGGCATTACCCCGCTGAAGCTCACCAAAGTTTAATATATTTCATAGTTCAAAGTGTTGTCAATTGTTTTGTTTATTGGTCAAATACTGGTTTCTGAGGAGTTTTACTGGAATGAAAGAGCACAGAGTACAGAAGCAACAAAGCAGCATACTGCATTAAACCTGACCTTCACAGAGAGGTTGAAGTTCATGTGGAGAGGAGGCTTCAGTAGTCTGTCTGCACTCTGTTTAGTTGTGCTATCTTACAATCAATATAGTAAATGTGAGGTAAAGTGTGTCGCCAATGTAACCGGTTAGAACTCAAAGTTGCGATGAGGTCTTAAAATGTATGGAAAGGGTCTTAAAAAAGGTCTTAAAAGGTATTAAATTTGACTTCAGGATTCCTGCATATACCCTGTTATAATGAGTTTATTAAATAATGTGTAACAAAAATGGCAGGCAAGCAGCCTGGAACAAACAAAAGGGCGCTGATTTAAAAGAGGCACCAGCAAAGAGAGGACTCTAATAAGGGAGCCTGCGTAAATACAAGGGAATAGACACTAATAAAGAAAATAGCAACAAAACAACCCTCACTATCAAAGTGGTACAGACTAACGAAAAGCAGGCTTTGGGAAAACACAACTAAACTAAATGACCACAGTCAACGTAATATTATTCTAATCTAAACACATCTAATCACATCAATACTACACTAATTACGGACCACACGAGTTAACCACTGTTAACAGAATTTACACACGATCGAAGAGCACGTAACGAGAGGCGTCTGTTCACACAACAGAGCCTCCCGACTGATCGCTGTCCACAGGCTTTCTAGTCGTCCCTGGAAGGTGTGCGCCGGATGTGCGCTGGGATTGGAGCCCGGCGTGCTCCAATCACAATCTTCTGGGGCGGACCAGGAGAAGGGTAGCCAATGACATCAGGGCAACCGTACAGCTCATTTACATAAGACACATTCAAAACAGAGTTACCAGGATCGGGGAGGCGGTGGCCGTAACACTAGAAATTTGATTTTCCTTCCTGAAGGATACCCCTTTCAGTGATTTCCCTGTTCTTGACCCCAGGAACGTTCCAAGATCAGACGCACAACTAGCTACATATGGTGATGTTCAGGTTATGAACATGGTGACCCACTTCAAGTCCGTTCTCAGTGAGGAGGAGGTAACCAACATCCCAAGACAGTGGCCAGCTCTCAAGGCCAGACTGAAGTACAGGCAGAGGCAGCCCCCCAAGGAGGTCATAAGTGACCTTCTCACTGAGAACCACCCAGATGTGAATGACGTTCTGGTGTACATCATGCTCACCCTTTCTCCCTCCTCTGCTGCCGTGGAGCTTGGATTTTCCCTCATGATCCTCATAAAAGCATCCAGAAAATCCCGGATGACCAATTAAACTCTGGGGTCACTCATGAGGGTCAGCCACATCACCACCACAGTGGCAGAGTTTGACCCAGAGCCAGCCATCCAGAAATGGAAAACCTCTGCTAAGACCAAGAGGTATGTCAAAGCTGCCCCAAAGCCAGCTGTAGTGAACAGCAACTTACCTGTGCCTGCTGCCCCACAGCCAGCTCGGGAGACGGCTGCAGTGAACAACCACCCTGAGCCTGAAGCCATATTTTGCTGCTACTAGCAGGTCTACTAGTCCCACAGAGGAGAAAACATTATACTGTTAGTACTTAGTTGTTTTATCTTATTTTATATTTGATATTCATTTGATGTGCCTTGATGGTAGAAGTTGAGAAATCAGACACTGACACTGTGCTAGGACTACTACTAGTCTAGTGTATAATTATTGCCAAATATGAACAAATAAACAATAAAATATTACCTACAGTAACCCAGATTCTTGTATTCTTTATATTATTAATAATATTTAAGTATTCTCTAAAAACGTTTTCTTACACTGTAAACCCTGAGAGAAAGGTTTGAGCTCCATACTGTTTCAGAAATAAAGCTTGAAATGGTTGGGAGCATAATATGGCATTTAATCACCGCAGCATTTAGCTGAGCTTCTCCCGGGAGAAATCTCTAAAGCAGGGGAAAGCTGTGCGACGCTACAAAGGGGCGTGGCTAGCAGCAGACGTTCCATTCAAAGCAGAATCAGCCTGTTTGCAACAGGGCAGCAAAAGAGGGTTATGAGCAGTATGAGGCATGGCTACAATGGGTGATCTGTTTGGTATTTTAAGCAAAAAACTTCACTGACATGTTTTGTCTAGGTATGGCCCTACAATATATTTTTCAAATATAGCATAATAGTTCCACTTTTAAAGTAAAATTAAGAGATCGCTCTCCACAGACCAATGTGGTTGTTTGCTATTACATATTGCAACGTCAAGACTTGCACGTATTGAAAGTCTCAGTTAGATTGAATGCTATATAATGGAAGATGTAGAGCAGTGATTCAAGATGAAGAATATGTAAATATAATGAACTGAAGAATGTCGATGAAATTGATTTTATTATTTACTCAATTTTTTTACGATAAGCTACAAACATTGTTTAAAATGTTCTTCTCAGAATAAGATTGCATCAAAATTGAGGCTTGAGCTTTTTTTTTATATTATGATTTTTGGGTCTTCCCTTTCCTGTAGTGTTATACAGGTTTGTGTGCATGTAAATGGTCTACAAAGGCT
>CADEHL010001357.1:4552511-4578170 GCA_902827135.1 Harpagifer antarcticus
GTAGTTGTGGAGGAAACTTCTGTGTAGCAATTGCAATTAGGAGTCACCGACTCAGGAAGGAGACACGGTAGAGCAGGAGCTTTTGATGTCAAACACTGATGGTTTATTTGGAGTTACGGCCGGAGAGATTCACATCACAACTCACAGCAGTCACGGTGAGACTGCACGGGAGAGTTGCCACGTCAATTCTGGAGCACCTCTCTCTCGTTAGCCCATTTAACTGGTTTCACAGAGAGTGATTAACATGTTTTGATAAGATAGTTTAGACAGTTGGGCACACGGAGTCCACTTGCCTCCATCGCCTATGGCCTCGAAGATTTCATACCTTGGAGGCCACAAACAACAAAGAAGGAAGTGTCCCAGTGTACCCACAACAACAGACCATCTGTGACCTAGTGTTGACCGGTCACAGAACGGGAACAATAACTTTATGGCTAAAGCAGCCTATGTCCTTAAAAGAGATAAACAGACGTCAGGGTTAGTCATGCACGTCATCTCTAGGAGTCGAGGACAATTATTTCCTTAACAGTCCTCCGTTTTTATCATTTATGATAACCTAAAAACATTAGTCTAATAATAATTTGGTCAATATTCAACTCAATAGCCGTCTCCAGATTTGAGTGTGGTCTCACCTTACATTAATTACATCACAAAGTAGAATAAGATTGAAACACTCAATCACAATGATTGATACAGACAATCATAATAGGAAAAATCATCTCTCATCAGTGTTTGATCATCTTTTGTCAAAAAGCACAATAATGAACACACATAACACAGATGCAAAAATAGCTAAAACATTTGTTTTAAACTAATACATTTTATCCCTTATCATTAGTTAATTTCATTCATCAGACTATAAAATCAAAACCAGCTTGCCTTTTTAAAGATTACTTCAAGGCAATCACTAGTCAAAAACATTTTAAAATTTAGGATCGTAAGAGATCCAGCTAAAATTCACAGTTAGAGTATAGAATTCACAATGGTGATTTGATCAATCTGTAATCTGCAAAATTGCAGTGTCCTCAATTTTAAGATTACTTTAAGAGTCAGGCACTTAGTTTTAGTAATATCAGTACATTCAAAATCTGAAAAGGAAAAGTCAGACATTTATCGTGTAGTGTAACAACCTGAAAAGGAAAAAATCCAAATATATTTTCTTTAATCATCAGTTTTAATTATTGACGATCCGTCGTAAGGGGGAACCCATGGTTCGGTTGCCACGGTAGAGACCCATAGGTCTGGGAGCTCGACGTCGTACATCATCACGGTGTCATCAACGGTGGGGTACCCCACCAGCCTCTGTGGGGCCTGGAGGGCGGTTTTGACAACCTTTTGCATGACTAGTTTAACAACAGTGATTAGGCACACTATCAGGATTAGCACAGCTAAAATAAACAGTGTAATGGTAACGGCAAGTTTAGCCAATCCCGCCCCCCATGACCCAAATGTTCCAGATAAATCCCCAAATGCAACCCCATGAGTTTCGTGCAATTCTTTTATTCCCCTAGCAGTATCATGAGCCATATCCATGACCTCAGGTGTAGCATCAGAGATGAAAGAACAACACTCAGATCCAATCACCTTGCACGTGCCCCCCTGTGCGGCTAGCAGAAGATCCAGTGCCATGCGATTCTGTAATGCCACTGTTCTAACTTCCTGCAGTTCTTTGTGTTCAGCTAACATGGCTGTGTTGGATACATTGAGGTGGTTTTCCACTATTTTGGAGAGAGCTATAATTTCCTGCTGGGAAACATAAATGCCGTACCAGGGCAGGACAGCGCTAGCCAGCTGCTGACCTGTTGTGATGGTCCTACGATTTCTGTGTAGGGAGGGGAGTATTGCTGCAATCTCATTAGTCTCTACCTTACGGATCAAAGGGATTAGATAGGCTAGATAACAGGTGCCATCAAAGGTGTCATAAGGCACGCAACCGTAGGCTCTGTCCCCACAAACCAAGTAAACTCTCTCTGGGAGGGGAGTTCTGGTTAAGTTTACCTTTATTACGGTGTTACAGTCGCTGTGGCCCACATCGTGAGAGGGTAGAAACCCTCCTCCGTTCTGGAAGCAGATGGACACATTCTTCCACTCATGCACCACAACTGGGGGAATATAAACTGAACAGTCACGTGTAGGGGACTTACCTAGGGGTAACGGCAGCGAACAGTCATGTATTTTAACTTTAACTGAGTCCACTGTTCGGGAGCCAAACCAGGGTACGACTGTTACCAAGGCTTCAACCAACAAAGATGGTGTGTGCGGTTTAGGTGAACATGTTGACCTCGTACAGTTAGCTGAGCAATTAGTCTGGACTAGAGCTAATTGGAATCTGTATTCAAAAACTAGATTAAAGTATTTCTTCACATATATAAGTTTTAGGACCCTCACTCGTTCGAAACCGTCTGGTAGGTAATCCTTATTTACTGTGTCAACAATGAGCGAGATTAAGCCCTCGTACCTTAAAGGTTGCTTAGATTCTATGGGGTAAGAAGGGATGTAACAATCATTGGCCTCATCGCTAATTCGGGATGCTATATCATTCCAGCTCACTAAACTGTAGTCAGCTTTTGTGAAAGGAATTGGGCTGAACATGGGAGAGTGCATGGACCCTGGCATATTTTGACACAGCCAACAGTTGCTAACATTGCGTTCATGTGCATAATCTAACATTAAACTGATCGCGGAGTTAGAATTGGTTTTAGTTTGTTTAGGTGGTTTGATTAGGGCACTCTTTGAAGAATCTACATAACTTCCTGGTGACTTAATTACAGCTGGATCTGGTTCTATATATGAGCATCTAGTGACCCCTGGACTGGGATCTTCGTAATTGGGTGTCCATGTGGTACACCTAGGATCATTCTTTAACTGTCTTTTAGTGAAACACCACATTTCTGGGGGTACACTTGCAATGGGGTTGAGTGTTATTCTTACCATCCGCTGTGAGACCTGGAACCGCTGGTACCCCGTCTCTGGATAGACGTTCCACGCCCACAAGCCTTTGCTTAAAAACACAGGAAACACAACAACACAGTCATGTAAGTTACATTGTGTAGTCGGACATTCAAAGGAAATATTCTGTGATCCTGTCTTGGGAAGGAAAAGAGCAGGGAAAGGGAGTTGCCTTATCTCGGGGCCCACTTTCCTCCTTCTTCTCTCTCTTTTTTTTAATGTTTGTGTGGTGGTTGGAAACAACCTGATTTTGTAGCTAGGCAATGATGTGCCCGTTGATGTGGTTTGGCCTTCAGGGTCTGGCCCCTTAATTAATTTTGTTTAGTGCGAAAGTGTAATCTGATCCAGCAAAAATATATGAATCACCACTATTCAACACATGTCTGTTCATTGGAAATATAAAAACAGTCATTAATTGTACATCTGTAAACATCCAAGATTAAAATCAATTCAAAGTTCATCTTGTAGGAGAGCTGGAAGAACATGTCCTTCAGTCTTTCTGACTCGTTCTCCTCCTCTCTTTATGACAAAAAGTGTCTGGTGTGTGTAAAGGCATCCTGATACTGTAGATTAGCACTGAGGTGCTGATTGGCTCAAACTCTTCATCCTCAGAGCGCCATATTTCAACCCCCCCAATTGCTCTGCTTTTGTGTGGCTCAATTCAGTGAGCACTGTATGATCCCCCAGTGAAACGGAGGCTCATCTGCCTGCATTCCTTCTGCTATCTGCTTGAGAGCAGTGCAACTGCGTATTCCAAATGGTGCATCCAGGTCTCCCCCCGTGGATGGGAGAGGTTATGAAGACATCTGCTCCTCCAAGAAACAAGGAACCTTGTATGAAGCCTCTGAAGCCCTCGCTCGTCCCGCAGGGTTGTCTGCCTGAGCCCCCAGAGCAGAATGGTGAAGAAGCATCCCATCTCCTCAGATAGTTGAAGATTAGAATCCTCTCATCTCGAACGACCTCGTGCCTCCTTGCCCGTGGATGGGGGTGCCCTCTGCAGCCACAGAGTGTGACCCTCTCTCTCGGACCCTTGGCCTTCAGAGCTGTCCTAGCTATTGGGTTAACACCTGATAGGGATGTTTTCCTGAGTGCAGACAACTCAAAGTAATGGATTAGCACATTATCATTTAATTACAAAAATAGGATAGGCCCCTCAGAATTATTTGGGAGCCTTCCTGACACATGCACATGCATACATGTAAGGTTTGTGTTAGTCATTTAACATACAAGAATCATATACTCATCAGTCCAAAGCAGAGAAATGTTATTGTAATTTAAAGGTGAGCTAGTCCCTGGATATAACCCCTTCTCAATGATTCTAAATGCTATATTAATTCACCATTTGCTAAAATACTAGTTTATCAGAAATATATATTCTTCCTCTTCCATAAAATAGGTTTGAGTAATAAATGTTCCAATATAAAATCAATTACTCAATATAATTGACTCTTCCCTCCCTTTTCTTACATATGTCACATATGAAATAATAACTTAGGAGTCTATTTAAGCATGGTGTAGTTTATAATCTATTACTCGAGAAGACTCAGTATCACCTGTGTGCAGCTTGCAATAAAAACAATTATTAGAAACATATATTATGCAGGAAATGTATACCTTTGTTGAAAAACAAAGCATATCTGATTTGGGAGGAAAAGCTTCAACCCCCTTAACATCTGAGTTATTTACTTAAGGCATAGCATGAATGATATTGGGTGTCTGAGGGTGTTATTACTGAGAAATGTCAAACAAATTCAAAACCTTACATTTGAAAACAGGTTTGCATTCCTCCACTTAAGGTGACGTTATCATTTGAAACAATGAAAGCTAATTGTTTTGATGTAGAACCTATCAATTGAATCGTTAGAGCAGAACAGAATGGTTGTATTGTAGCCTGAGTTTCGTGAAGCCTCTAGTTTTTTACCAGGTGGACACATTGTTCTATATAATGTGAATACATGTAGAACTAAGAGGCCCCTGACATTAGGCCTATTTTAAAAATAGTAGGGGCTTTTAACAGCTTGCCAACTTACAGGCATCCTCTGCATAGCAGTATGAATAGCCTTAAAAAACAACCCACTCTGCGGTAACGAGACTCATGTATCTGAACCAAATGCCCTAAGTGAAGCCGTTAATCCCATCTGACTGACCCAAGGGTTGGTACTGGTGTGACAGGGAGGCTTCCAGGTGTTCAAAGCAGATGTCAAGCTTTCAGTTCATGGCTCGGTGGGGGGAGCAGACCCACGTGAGACAGTATCAACGGCTGTAATGTTCAGTTTGAGGAGCGTCATTCTCTCTGGGAGCAGGAAATGGTGTCCATTCTCGGACCAGACCATTAATGTCATTTCATGTAGAGCAGCCATAGCATCTCTGTGACTGCACTCAGCCGGACTGTAGCAGGGTAGAACTGGGTGACTCTTAGTGAAGTCGTCCAAGGCCAGACAAAATGGAACCACGTACCAACAAAAGGGACACAAGGTCATCAATGTCTCTCTTTACCATTGGCCTAATTGCACAACAAATGAGTGGCAAAAAATGTGGAACACTAATCCATCATCATGTGAAATGTTGAGTTAATCTAAATAATTACTTATGGGTTGAAATCAAATTAACATTAACATTGGAACTAAAGTCAGTCAAAATTGGACTTGCACGGATCAGAATCTATCAATACACCATTTCCCAGCTCTGTAACGAAAAGGATAACAAGATTAGGTACATTACAGGAGTGTTAAAACACCCAAACATGCACACTTATCTTATTCTAGTAGAGATTAGAGGACAAGGTCTAATGTTGTGAACAAAATGATCAAGTCAAAGTTATTTTATTTATTCTATGTTATGTACCACATTTAATTTAATAATTAATCTTGAATTACTAATCAACAATTTACAATTTGGATAAGGTGAATACTTATCCAAAGTGTGTGGGTGCGGGTGTGTGTGTGTGTGTGTGTGTGTGTGTGCTTGTCTGCCCAAGGTTTAAAAACATTTGGGACAGCACAGCAGTGAGAATGTTATGAGACTAAACTCGAAGGAAGCTAGACAAGAGCATTTTAACTAAATCAAAACACTTGCACATTAATTAAATACATTTGACATTTAGCTCGAGCTGGGTTCAATACTTTTCTTCATGGTATTTAAAATTGGGCTCGAGTAGAACCCCTGGATTTGGCTTGCAACACAAAGTGATACTGATCTCTGTAGGACTTGGAAGTGTCATGATTCAAAGTGTGGGCCTGTGAAAGACAGGCCCTTGGAAAACAACATCTATTTTTTTTAACCGTAATTACTTATTCTAAAGAGATTGCAACATTATACTTTTTAAAGAATTGCTCACACATTTATTATGCACACAATAAAAACTTCAACAAATATATTGATCCTGGCTTAACCAGCGACCTTTACTCTGTTGTTCATAAACTCGGTTTCAGAAAACTTGTCAGTAGTTTAACAACTATTTTAATTTTAGTAATGTCTATGGAGACCAATTGGTTGATACGAGAAATAAATTGAAGCAGTTTAATAAAGAATGTTAAACTATTTTAAAACTGTAATTGAACTTCAACTTATATTAATTACCCCGATTCCAGTGGCCAGTTGGAACAGATAATCAGCAAAGTTTCCATTTTGCAGCAACAGTGCAAAGGTTTCAACAACAATTTAGTATTATGTCTGAGTCCAGTTCTGTCTTATCTGCTTTGTTTCGGAATGTGTTCAATACACTACCTTTTTATTCATTATTACCATACAATACATGGATTTAAGAATAAATTAAACAAATAATACAACATTGACCTAGGAAAAACGGATTTTGCAACCCTGATCTCCTCAGGCAGGTCTCTGAGGGTCTCGGGGCGCAGGACGGGGCATAGGGTTTATACAAGGTCACAAACATATCTTAACATACCAGCTATACCATTTAAGAATGGATTCTTAAAGCAATATAATCTTATTTTCTTCGTACACATCGCACCACCCTGAACAGGTGCTTCTTGTTTACTTTTTTCCTCAGCACACTCAGATGCAGGACATAAAAACACTCTTTTGCTATTTATTTTCATTTTGCAGCACATTTATACTCCCAGAATTTTTTGCTTTACATCTTTATATTATTTATTTGTTCTCAAGTCATTTACTTTTGGTGGGATAACTAAGTTTAGTTCATTTTTACCCTGTCTATGGACTGATTCATTATTAGTTGTTACAAAACATACACAAGACGGCGGGACAAACCAATATAGACCCCCCATACAAACAATCAGACAAACAAAACATGAACTCGTAATAAACACCAGCGTGACAGCAAAGCTCATCCAGCTCAATTTAGTCCGAATTAGGAGGTTTCAGAGGGGGAGGGGAAATGCAGATGGGGCGCCTTGACTCACGCACCCACCCTTGTATACAAGTAATAGATCGGTGCCTACTCGCCTGTCCAAGAGCGATAACTAACTTATCCTCTTGCGACACCACTAACCATTTCTAGTGGCGCTGTGCCCCCCCGACCGGAGCCCACAGACTTTTTTCCCTCTCCCTTTCTCTCCAAACAACAGCCCAGTTCAGTTGACTGTAGTCCTACTCGACCAGCCTATACACTTGCTATCGAGCTCATCCAATGATGAAACACAGTTTGCTCTATGTTTGCGTGCCACTACCCACCTGTTATCAATTAGCCTATAATTTTATGTATGCACCCCGGACCACCACCAGCTCCTCAATATCTAGGGAACTGTGGCGCATCGGGTGATGCACGCACCTCGCGCTGGTCCGTCTAACCATGAGAAAGGGGTCCCAAGCAACGGGTGCTTTTAGACCATTTCTTTTTCCATTTTAAAGAGATGGCGGTGGTGTGAGTTAAAACTTTTATAGGCAAAACATGTGACTTTCTCCCTCTCCTGCACTTCTCCAGCTCCACAAGCACGGGGTGGTTTACACACACACACCCACGGCTGTAGCTGGAGCCGTGTTTTATAGAGGCGATAGCAGTAATATCTCTGGCTGCTTATTTTCAACTGCTGTGTTTGGCCGCTGAAACCCCCAGAATTCGGCGATTTGTTCAATACAAATCTTTGCACTGCTCTCACACAGAAGCTCCACTTTACTGATGCCCTTCCTTTAAGGTCTCTCTAAACTGAGCTGTGTATGCTTGTATGGCACTTCAGTCCAGAGCAGCACACACAGAGGAAAATCAGCCAAACACTGATCCCCTGGGTCTATTATCCCCAAATGTTTTATTACCAAAACGAAACACAGCCGCTCAGTTTCACAGGTATTTTAGGATACCGTCAATCACAGATTCTGGTAAGGCAATGTCCAAATGTAAATTTGAAATCACACTTACCAGTTCTGAAGATTTGTTGGTATCCTGCCGACAACGCCAATTTGTGGAGGAAACTTCTGGTGTAGCAGTGCAATTAGAGTCACCGACTCAGGAAGGAGACACGGTAGAGCAGGAGCTTTTGATGTCAAACACTGATGGTTTATTTGGAGTTACGGCCGGAGGATTCACATCACAAGTCACAGCAGTCCACGGTGAGACTGCACGGAGAGTTGCCACGTCAATTCTGGAGCGCCTCTCTCTCGTTAGCCCATTTAACTGTTTCACAGAGAGTGATTAACATGTTTGATAAGATAGTTTAGACAGTTGGGCACACGGAGTCCACTTGCCTCCATCGCCTATGGCCTCGAAGATTTCATACCTTGGAGGCCACAAACAACAACGAAGGAAGTGTCCCAGTGTACCCACAACACAGACCATCTGTGACCTAGTGTTGACCGGTCACAGAACGGGAACAATAACTTTATGGCTAAAGCAGCCTATGTCCTTAAAAAGATAAACAGACGTCAGGGTTAGTCATGCACGTCATCTCTAGGAGTCGAGGACAATTATTTCCTTAACATAACCCAACATTTATCTGCACATAGATTGCTATAAATGTGCATACTCACTCGCTCAATTAGACGAGCCTCCCGTAGCTCCCAAACATTTTTAAATAATAGTATGAAATAGATTCATGAATGTCTCACAACACTAGATCTAATCAATATCAAAATTATATTTTTAGGAGGAATAAACAACAATAGAGACAAGTTGAAATTTTCTCTATTCAAAATCTAATAAACATAAATTCATACTCGCAGATGATGAAGTAAATAACTTCAATACATGAGTATCTCATAGACCAGTGAATATTGGCCTACAAGAAAATAAACAATTGTGGAGATCACCAAAACTGCAACAATTCTCATTTTCACAATACAATTAATTTCTTCTCCTATAGTATAGTCCATACCATCTTACAGGTCATATCAATCAGTCATTTCCCACCTTCATTTCTGGTTTGAACTGAAACCGGGCTTATCACTGTTTTATAGAAATGCTCAGCTTCACTACAGTCCCGATAAAGTTTGGTTTGTCCATTGAAGGTTACGATGAGCGTTGCGGGGAACAATAGTCCATGCCTCACCTCAGCCTTGCGCAGCTTCATCCTGACGTCATTGAATAGGGCTCTCTTCCTGGCAATATCCGGAGTAATATCAGGATATCTTCCTCACTCGCATGTCACGGAAATACTCTCCCTTGCTTCTTGCCAGCTTCAAGATAGCTTCCTTAGCTCGATATCTCTGCATAGTAACAATCATAGGTCTGGGTCTCAAATCAGTCCCCTGCCCAATCCTGTATGCAATCTCGACTGCCGGTTCACATGAGAGCTCACTACCGAACACCTCCTTTAAAAAGTTTGTCACAAAGGCAATGGGGTCGCTCTTCTCAATGTCCGTTTTCAGTCCAATCACACGTAGATTAAACTTTCTGCTTTGAATCTCCATCCTCTCTATTTTGTCTTTGAACTCTTTGTTTTCATTCATTAGATTGCCATTTGCGGTTTCGAGTATAGCAACCCTACAATCCATGTCGGTTATCCCCTCCTCCATATCACCGAGCTTCTGACAACATGAGTCAAGTTCTCCCTTTAAAGCATCAAGCTGCGGCTGGAATTTCTCGAAAGCAGCCCCTATCTCCTCTCTTATTATGGAGCGTATTAGTACCGACAGCTCCGAGAGGTTCACCTGTGCGGCCCCGCTCTCCATGGCGTTCTCCTCTGCTGCTTGTTTGTCACTCACTCCCGAAAGGCCGCTGCTCTCATTCAATGGCACTTTAGCCTTTTTGTTTTGTTTGGTTTCTTCGGTGGCATTACATTCCCCACATCGTATTTCGCTATAAACTTTGAGTGATCAACTTGCCCATCTGATCATAACCTGATTTGTCAAAAATTTTGCTACGGGAGCTACACGCTCTCAGACTTCACACACAACTTCCACGCATGCGCATTTCCTTTATGTGCCATAAAGGAAAATGGATAGTAGTTAGTGGATATAGTATGTATTTTGGTCAAATACATTTTTCTTGTTTAGCTGTCAAAATGTGAGCATTATTCATGCCCTTGTTTCCCTCCTTGGTTCCCTGCAGCTTTCTCAGTGAGAGCACAGTACCTTGTGGACGCATGTTACCAAGTATATAAGGTGAATGTCAGCATCAAGGAGATAACAGCTTGTCGTCTCGCTGGTCTGTTATCACTGCAACGCTCACAGAAGCACAGCTGCAGGAGCAGAAGTCCTAGTTCCATCCGTAGTTAGTGTGAGAGAGCAGAGGAAGGTGGAAGTCTTAAAGTGAGCTAGTGTGAGTCCTTCAGGCTCCCCCTAGCGACACCCTCGGATTCCCCGCACGCATATAGCACAGTGTCTATTCTAAAAGTCGACCTTTGCATTCCTATAAGAGAGAACAAAGGAGGAGGGGACAGTGTCATAATCCAAGCTCTTTAGTCATCCAAGGACGATTAGCATTGTGCCCTATACGACACAGAAGGTGACGCAGTCTCTTTAACGGCTCACTGCATACAAATGAGAGGCTTTTAATGTGCAAGGTAGACACACTGTACACTACAATTAAAGGTCACCTCAGATATCTGGGCAAAAACAAATAGTGATAAAAAAACTGCAAAAACATGCCACACAGAAACAGAAAAACACTATGAAGGAATGAGAATTCACAGACTGTGAGGCTTTATGCTTCAGATTCTTCCGCATATGTCTGTGTATAGCATAACGTATGGTAACTTACATCAAATATACAAGACAGCATGGCGTATTGTTCAATAGAAACTGTGTCCATTATAAGTGCAATTTTATGAGCAGGGCATTCAAAATGAATATGTTTTGTTTTGTGAATGAACTTCTGGTAAATGCCTGAAGGCGATTCTTAACCTCTCTCCCTGATACATTACTTAAACTGAGCGGTAAACAATACATACTAGATAACTCTTGTACTCTGAAGTGTTTCTGCCTATATCAAGGCCATGTGTACTTGCATTTGTTACACGTTGCCAGCAATGTGAAATTACAGTATTTCTGTATTTACTCAGGGCTGTAATGTCTCATTTGCTTACAGCTCTGTGAAATGTACACAAACGAACCTGAACAAATACCCACAGTTTTATTCCTGGGAGTGAAAAACATTATGGCAAAAATGGCAAACATTAGCGTGATGATTTGTCTACCATCGGATATATTGTTTAAAGTTAATTTAGGTACTATGTCTATGTCTTCAATGTTGCTGGTGTTTTACTAGAGGCTAACATCTTATAGCTTTAAGGAGTGGGCTTTGGTAAGATCACTGGCTTCTCACTCCACACCTCCAGATTTTTAAATTCATTTTCAAACTTATATTCTTCACTTCCTGCAATGCTGACTCATGTACATGACTTGAGGCAATTTATATTACTTGACGAAGCTTTTTTTAAAGCCACACAAGGCTATTACGACTTTTCTTCATATGCAACTGTACAGTAAAGATCCTGCAGTGTCCCTACAATAGTGTATGTATAAATACATTTAAATACATGTATAAACACAGAAGAATTCTAAAATGCAGATTTTGTCATTCAGCTTTCAAGTGTGAATAAGTAAGCATTACAATCATGTATAAATCATGGTCTTCAAGTTTCTCATTATTTTAGTTTTAAACGTTCTTAATTTACTCAGATTTCATATTCATTCCATACTGTTGATGTTATCCTTTTTAAGAAGTAGGAATGATTAGACTGATATAAATAACCTCAACGTTTTTTTGGATGAAATCAAGTTCTCCGCTGAAGTGTTAACCTTACCACCACAGGACCTCGTGTTCATTTTCTACCGTTCATGATGAAAAGCTCTGGGAAGTGCTTGCTCACGGGGTTCTGGTATTACATAAGTGGCTGTGCAGACACTGAAGACCAGCCAAAAATTAATCGGCACGATTAATTACAAGAGCCATATGGTCAGCAGTGTCTCAGTGCCATTTCCAGTTAGACTGCTAGCGAGGTGCTGAGAGGCCTGCTGACATTTGTCCCTGAATGCAACACCCGTGTTTGGCTACAGTCTCTATCCCTCTCTCTTGCTCTTTGTTTCACTGTCTGTATGTATCTATGGGTCAGTCGAACTATATTTTTAATTGCCTCCACAATATTAATGTATTCAATTCTTTCAGATTTTTTGAAATTATCGTCCAACATTAACTTCTCGTTCAGCCATAAATAGTGTGTGATTCTGATATGTAAAACACTGCGAGGCTGCGAGCTACAACGTTTTGAGTATGGGGAAAAATTCAAATGAAGTCAATAAGACCAGGGATGATTCAAGAGCTTACTTAATCAAAATGACAAACGACAAAGCAGAGATGGCACCGACATACTCCTCAGAAATTAGATGGATATTGTCCCACCTGCTAAGGGCTGTATGAGTCACTGTAGACACTGGTTACATGGTGAGTGTGCTTAATGCACACAAGCCCTATTAATCATGCATACATTGCCATAGGGAGTATATGGAGTTTTAAGCTGAACTCTGTATCTTCCTGCTGAAAAACACTTTCCTTGGCCAGAGGTGTAACATGTATGGAATTCATAATAATCATAAGCTGCGGAGAGTAGTTTAAGTAGCATCAAGCATGCAATTGCAAATACTTGTGGACGTGATGTAGTGTTGCATGACTTCACAATGTTGAAGGGGAATCACAAATGATTTAAAATGTTGTCACAAACATGAAACTTAAAACCAGGTTTTTCCAGGACTTAATGAAATGACCCACATATCGTGCAATGAGGGCATTTTGTCTCGAGATTGACAATATAAACAGGGGACAGGTTGTTGCCCCCCCCTGAACTTATTTCCACCCCTGTCCAGCAGACGACAGTAAATGAAGAAAACAACTTGTAAAATGCAACGCACTAGCCTTGATGCTCACACTACTAACGTGTAAAAAGGGCCAAGGCCAGGTCAGATTACCGCTGAATTGGCATTTTAATATTTATTACATGGAGGTAAAGTGATGAAATAGACAGCTTTGCTCTTTACTAGCTCGCTGTCAATTCTGCCTTTTCCCTCACTGTTGGCCCGCTTTGGATGAGGCCTTTCAGGTTTCAGTCTCAGGGTTCCAGTGGAAAATCAGCATAGAAGTGTTACGGTCACTGTTTAGATCGCGGAAAGAGGTAGGACCCAAAATGCAGACTTCAAAAAGATAAAGATCTATAAACTAAAAAAAGCTTTATTCTTAAAAAGCCGATCAACAAAAAACAATGAAAAACAAACAATGAACCGACAGGGGAACACAGGGAAAGACAAGACTAAATACAGAGAGGGGTAATCACGGGACAAGAAACAGCTGGGCAGGGGAGGTAGAAACAAAAGGGCAACAGGTGGAAAACATGACAGGGAGAACAGAACAGCAAAATAACCCCACAACTAGACACAACAAAACTCAAACCCTGACAAGAAGTAAGTATAAAGAGGGTTAAGAACAAAAAACAAGAACGTTGATTTACCGTACCATATTTCGTATTTTTTATATATATGGGGCATTCTACTAAATTGATGCAAAGTGCGGTCCCACAAATAAACAAACTATTTAACAAACAATTAAGTATTCAGACATAGATATTTGCTAAGAATATGTTATGGTCTATTTAAACATAAGGCATTCAATTAGATAGTGATAAGCTTAATATATACAAAAACATCATATATAGGGTACTTTCTATTGGGAAGTAGCTGTCCCCAACCCTGACATCTAAATGTCATGTTCTGTAAATAACAACATTTTATTTTATTTTGTTGAATGGTGTATTTAGAAGATCTTTATGATTACGTTCAAACAGAAGTTGGAATATTTAGATTTATTGTGGGTTTAATTTTTCAATAAAGAACTATACTCAAAAAATCATGTCCCCAGTTTTCATGTCACTACCGAAACACAAGCGGTTTTAGTCCAATGGCCGAGCCTGGTTTTTAGCCACATCCCTGCATTTTTGACTAGGCAGTAGTCCCTCATGGCTGAATGGCAAGTAGCTATATCCCATACTTTTGATATAAATCTGTTCCAAAATCTGAAAATCGGCGTGTCACCTTAAGAATTGTCACTACCAAACACATTATCTTCAATTATGTAACTTTTTCTTTTATGTTGTGTGCAAAGTATTAGGTCTGTGAGTAAACCTCTTCAAAGACGTGTATGCTAGCCATGTACTTGCTAGCATACTTTAGTTATGCTCAGCTTTAGCTAGAATCGTCACTACGGAAACAGTCACTATGGAAACAGTCACTACCGAAACATATGGTTACGTTTCGGTAATGGACATGATGGATTCGGTGGTGACAAAATGGAATGGTAAGCAGGTAAATCCCACCATTTTGAAATAAATGTGTTTTTAAAGTCTGAAAAATCAGTGTGTTACTTTAAAAGTCTCTTATTATACTATTGTTAGGCATATATTATAGGTCTCATATATATAAAAACATGTCTATGAAGTGTTTTGCTCAAAATACCAAACAGATCACCCATTCTAGCCTCATCACCCTCTATTTCAGCCTGTTACTAAAGTGCTGATTCTGTGTCAGTGGCTTCAAACATTCACACTTCAACATAAGGCATGTTATGAGTTAAGATTAAGCAATACGGTTGAGGGAATATGATACAACCTTGAGAACAAAATACTGTGGTCACTCACTACCGAAACACTGGATGTTTTGTAAAAACTTAAGTATATTGACTTATCAAATAAAATGATATGATACTGATTGGTTTAATGTATGTTCAATTTCAACAATCATCAACTCTGGAATCAATTTGATCAGTATTACGCATTTTACAAAGAAAAATTGCATTGAGATTTTTATAAATTGAACTTTGAAATTTGATTAAAAATGTAATTGCATTGATTTAATTGTGAAAACCCTCAAGAAATATTTTGTTGAAATTATTTATTATTATTATTTACTATTTAGATAAGGAAGGTAAAACAATCTTAACAGTTTAATATAATACTTTTTGATTACAGTGTATGTACTATGTTTCGGTAGTGACCATTTTTGGTATAGAGGAAGAACATTCCAATACAGTCTGAAAATACGATATAAAAATGTACGGTTCTTTTACTAGATATGTGTAATTTAGATATGGTACAAAATATATATGGACAAAGTTTTGGGAACCCTCATTCACACCAACAGTGTTTCAGGGCCGGTTCGGAGCTGGAGCTTGAAAAGCACAGAGTTTTCCTGTTCACACACGCGCAGCGGAGCAGCCTCTTAGCTCCGGAATCCGGTTCATTTCAAGAACCAAAAAATTGTCCGGCTAGAGCAAAAGCACCGCATACGTCACGCTTACGTCGAGGCGGGGGCAGGGGCAGGGGCGGGATCAACTCCTGAACAACAACAAAAAGCCGGTGTTTTATCCAGCTTGTACACAACCATGGAGAAACTTAACAAGCAGCAGTGGTCCACTGAAGACACCAGCTACCTGCTGGGAATCTGGTCTTCCGAAGAGGTACAGAGGAAGCTGGAGCACAATCGGCCATTGTTGTTGTTGTCGGTGTCAGATGTGAGGGGTTTCCGCGCGGTTTGGCTTTATGAAGCAGGCACGCAAACGGTTACGTCATGACGCAAACGATGACGCAATGACGCAATGACGCAATGACGCAACACCAGACGGACTCTGGGCGGTGTGAAAAGAGCCGGAGCTAAACCGAAGAACCGGATCTGAACCTGAAAAGCTCTAGCACGGAGCTTGAACCGGAGTTGCGTTGGTGTGAATGAGGTAAGTGAGCAGAGTAATTGATAAGCTAATTATTTAAACGGCATTTGTAAAGAAATTATTCTGTCCCAAGTTTTTTGATCAATAGAAGCAGTTAATCACTGTCACTATCCACGTTGATGTTTTTCCAGAATCACACTCAATTTATAATTACAAATTATCAAAAATAAAAACTTTAAATAATAAAAAATTGATCTGTTAGGTTCAATGTGATAATAATAATGATGATGATGTAAATTCAAACTTAACGATCTAAGCCGTTTTATAACTGAAGTACACAAATCTTTAATAGTAATAGTATATAATATAGATGTTTTTATTGTTATCAGCTGCTATTTTCTTTGTATATGTGGGATCCATCCTCATCTTCTGTGTTAACAGTGTTGGCAGTTTCAGTGTTGGCTCTCAGTTATTGTAGGGGACTGAACATTCAAACTTATGATGTGATGGTCAGTATTTAAAAAAAAATGTTTCACTATTCACTTAAATGTTTATTCTCTTATACTATGAAGATGTTGTTACCTTAGGTTCATGCTGAATTAAAGCTTATCATCACTGTTGCCTTTTGTTTACAGTAGCATTACCCTACTGGCAGAGGCATAGCGGATATTGTAGCCTGTGTGTTTATCTTGAATTTGTTGAATATGAGTTTACGTTAGAACCATTTTATATTTTAAAACAAAATGAGTAGAAATGCAGAGAGAATCCGGATAAAAGGAAAAGCCTGAATACATATACTATAATGAATGCTGATAATTCCAGAAAGGGCACAAGGGGTCACCCAATGCTTTTAATGGGTGTGAAATTATGTGAATTATAAGTGTATGGTCTTTGGAGTCAGTCACATAATCTCAACCCTGTCAAACACCTATTGGACATTTTAGATTGATATGTTAGACAGCGCTTTCCACAACCCTAATCAAAACATCAAACTAAAGAATATCTTTGGGGGAAACGCTGTTTAATGTCTGCAGTACGGCTCCAGAGACTTGAAGAAACTATGACAGTGACAACGGAAGTTTATAGTGGCACCACCCCAACACAGTTACTATTGGTCACTAACTACTGGTCAACTAGCTGCTTGAGAGAGGTTTATGAGTTTCACTAGAAATTGGGTATACGATATGGTACCCTTTGTATAGCAACAAGAGGGAGAGGGAGGTTGCTCATTTGTCAAAAAAAGATCTTACTGGCATGCTGTGGTCGACCTGGGCAGCATCCAGATGTGTAGGTGTAACTACTGCTGAGTTTGCTGCAAAAAAGCAACCCCATCTCCGGGCAGGACATTTTAAGTGAGCTGCATTACATTCAGTAAGCGTGTAATGCCAAGATCTTTCATTACTTATCTTTACAATTTCTCTTAAACGTCTCCATTTGGTTAATACTGTAGTATACCATATTTAAATAGATAGCCAACATCGAGACAGCTTGTGGTTGTTACACTGATGTATAACAACCACCCCACCCTATAGCTGTGGACGTAGTCAACCCGATAAGGACTTTTCAGACCAGATCCAAATATGCTTGATTTTCCGTGAAGTGATTGACAACAGATCCAAATGCCTATGGATATTCTGTCTTCCCACCATTCCAGAGAGATAGGATTGAATGACGGCTTTTCTCTCTCTTCAACAGCGTTTTACTTATTAATCACATTGAGAGTATGAACCGTGAAATGAAAGCCATCCCGCTAAACTACTCCAGCCTTGACTAAATAAATGGTCCTCCAAGGGGAAATAACTTTTCTTAGGGATTGGTTTGGTGGCAATATTTGGAGACGATGCAAAATAGCCCAAATATGCTGTAAATCAAACGCTGACATAAACCTCAAAGGAATTAAACACACTCCTTCTTTTGGACAAAATAACTTTCGATTACTTGAGATAATTTACAAAATAACTCAAAATAATCAAAATGAGCTTCCACTATAACTCCTGCCAGCCTGTCCTCTTACAAAAACGACCATATAGGTCGATTGTTCAGCAGCATATTACGACCCAAGTCACATTTTAAACTGTAGCACCTCTAGTGGTCATGTAAGAAACAACATGCTCCCGTTGATTGCAAACGCTCCGGAGCGTCGTTTATTCACAAATAACCCTCTCTGGAAAATCCGAAAATGTGCAATAGGTTGGTCATTAAAATGCTTTTTGATTAGATTTCTAGCGACAAGTGTATATTGTACTTTTATAATCTAAGTCCAGTGGATGTGTCGGATCTATACAGATGTAGCGCTTCATTTCAGATGCCTACCCGTCCGGGTCCGTGATCTGCACGGGGTGGGCCCCTGCTGAAAAGGAAAACCCCCCGCAGGACTTGATACGCCCCCTTGATAAATCAATTTAATTATAATGAAACCAGCTGCAATGGATCATGGATCCACCAGGGTGCCGTGATTGAAAAGCTGCCACAGTGGAACTCATGTGAAATAAACAGCTGATAGATCTACAGGTATCTGATATAGCGGATATTTTCATAAATAATATATATAATAAAAATGTAATATTTAAATAAAGCCTTATTAGTTTGTCTGTTTTGCACAGCCTCCTATTCATATCTTTGGACGTCCTCCACTAGCTGTTTTATTGTAGAGATCACTACAGTATCTTCTTGATATTTTCTATTCTATATTTCTATCATTGACCTTCTACTTTCCCCCTATTTTGTATGTAGGCTACTCTTAATATTTAAATGTTTTCATCAAATAAAACGTATTCAACAACTAAATTCAATAATGTGCTTCAACCACTAGGCGGTGCGGGTTAAAAAACTAGTGGTCTAGTTAATAAAACATAATAATATCAAACATAATATTTCTATTAACTTTATTGTAAAATTAAAACAGAACGGTAAAAGAAAAATACAGCTTCAGTCTCTCGATTTGAAGCTTATGCATTGTACCATGAACCTGTATAGACCTGTAACAGTCAACTGCATGAGGAGTTGGAAAGGTTGTAAATAATATCTTTAAAAACTACAAGTCCCTTTCTATCAGCTATGCACCGTTATGGTGTAAATAGCCTATCTACCAATTGGATCAAATATAAAAGTCAGCCGAATTAGTGTTGATACTGCAAGGAGACGTATTGTGTGAAAAATAAATGGAAGATGTTGTTTAATTGCTGATATTTTATGATCCACGTCACATGTTCAGTTTCGGCGGCATTTCTTCCTGTTTGTCCAGAAGTCTTCTGATCAGGGCTCTATAAATAGAGAACTACGGCAGATGTGTAATATTTAATGCAGCCGAACCGTGTATTACAATGCCGTTATGTGATGACTTGCAAAGATAAAAGCAAGAACAGTCGGAATAAAGTGTTATTTTTTTTTTTTTTTATATTTTCCGATTTCATATCACATAAACATCATATCCCGACGTTCATTGCATCTAAAACATCCAGAATTATGGGTGTAGTTCGATGTTTTAGCCTATCAAAACCTCTGAAAAAAGAAATGTGTTTCTCAGAATCGAAAGACAAAACTTATGGGAAAAAACAAAAGCATTGTACACAATTTAAACCAATTAATGTTGTGTAATTAACAAGGATAAACTGATGTTTTTAGTGGATGAGTACTGCAGATATAGCTTTAAAATAATTTGACAGTGGGGGGAATACGGTTTTATTATGAAAACTTAGAGACCGGAAATACTGTTTTCACCCCGTGAGGGTTGACGCTAACTTTACATGGAAGCTGCCGCATATACACGTTCTCCTGACGAAACCTCAAATCATCTTCATAATATCTATCAAACTATAGATCCTACACATCCACTGGACGTAGATTATAAAAGTACAATATACACTTCTCGCTAGAAATCCAATCAAAAAGCATTTCAATGGCCAAACTATCCTACAATTTAGGATTTTACAGAGAGGGTTATTTAAGCAATCATACACGAGAGGCCGTTCTTGAACATCATTATTATTTAAATATCTGAGTAATCACTGTGTGGGATTAGTGGAACAAATCAAATCAGGCTGTCCCTGGTGCTGAAACATTTTGGGATCAGAATGAAGGTGGATGTTCATGCTGCCATTAAAAGTGCAATTCTTGAAACAGCTCTCCATGTCAGACTTTTTTGCAGGTGGTGCTGTGGTGTTCACGGGTAGGACTACGTTATAGGAAGAGCTTTCCTCCAGTGGCCGTTTCATGGCGTGTCCCGACCGGCAAAAAGCGCGTTGCTCCACATCTTTCTGTTGTCTAGAGATGGAGCCCAGTAGCTGCGAAGCGATGACTCGTTTTTATGTCCGGTTTTGTGGTCTGTGTCCATGTCCAACCATTCATCAATACTGAGGCCCCCCAACAAATCAAAATTAACTTTAAAATCTGACATTTTGTAGCTACCGATTTCCAACGAGAGACAATGTATAACAGTGTAACGGCTGTGTGCCGCTAAACGTCGCTATGGAAACCACACGATGTAGGCTCATGGATAGTTTCGGTAGGCAAGTGGCGTGTGTAGGCCACTGGATACTTTGTGATTAGGCACGTTCTATTTGATCGTTGTTTGATCGTGGAATCAAACACGCCTATTGACCAATCAGAGAGCTTGCTCAAACCTATGTGTTATAGAATTGTGATTATAAAACGGACATGTCAAATCAAGCAATCTGATTGGTTCTTAGCCGTGATATACTGAGCGTATACCACGGGTAGAATTGTAAGTTACTTTTCACAACAAGTCAGTATCCCTCCGTCTGAGAAAAACAGTATACAGTTGGGCTGAAAAGCAACCAATCAGATTGCTTGATTTGACTTGTCAGTTTTATAAATATATTTACATTTCTTCCGTTACGAAACAAACTTACAAAGCATAAGATGGAAACATTTAAGATGAACTTCGACCTCCGGGGGGGGTCTTACTATGGAGGAGTGGATTGAGGAGTGCCTATCTCCAGAAGAAAAAAGCACCTAAACAACGACATACAGAGCTAGAAGAGCAGGTAGACCAACTGGAAAAGTACACCCATTCAAAAGCTTACTGATGCGGGTCTTGAAACAAAGCAGAGAAATGATGACCGTTTGTGGCCACAAGTGCGAAAGCTCTCTCCAGAGCTACTGGAAGCCCGATCTCGGGGACGGAGAAAGTGGAGCTATATTCTCGCCATGCCAAGCAACAGCCTAGAACAACCTCAACCTATACAAGTAACCACGTAAGCCATGCTGCTGATGCTGGACGGGTTTTCATTGGCTGCACAATAAACGGCAACATACACATTAATGTAAATAAATAGCCAAATAATGGATCAACGCTATCGAGCATGTTCGCTAGCTGTTAGTGTTGTTGCATAGCAACCACCTCGCACTATGTTTCGTGCAGAAGGCAACGGAGGGACTATTTTATTTTGAACATCATTATTTACTAATAAAAACTATTTAAATTAGAGTGTGTACTTTTCTTTCATATTGCCACACTTGGTATCCGTTTTATAAAAGCAATAGCGTGAGCTCTTGCGACCCTCTGTAACGTTTGCAATCAACGGGAGCACAAGAGGTCGAAAACTTTAAAACATGATTATAGGTCGTATTAAGCGCTTGAACAAACAAACAACTTATTCGGTCGTAATAAGGGCTTGAACAATCGACCTATTTGGTCGTATGAGGACTTGTTGACTGATTTCAAATGCCATTTTCTTAATGTCTTTCATTTTTTGTAAAGCACTTTGAATTGCCTTGTGTTGAAAAGTGCTATATAAATAAACTTGCCTTGCCTTGCCTTGCCTTGCCTTGTTGCTCCCGCAGTGTACATTGAGTTATTTGGGTTTTTACTAGTTCTATGTGTATAATGTGATCCAGGAAACTTTGTATGTGAGCATGTCTTGGCCATCTCTTTCTACTTTTGTGGAAGATTTAAGTGGGACATAACCCAGATAGATTACAAAATACATTTGTTTTACAGATACTTAACTCCCTTAGAAACCACATTTTCATAACCCTGTTTGTACAGTATGGCCTAATACTGAATAGTGCTTGGCATTGCCATACTATATGAGTTCGTTGCATCTTTTGATTCATTTAAATGAGCTCAATGAACTGTGAACATTTTTTAATTTTCTTCGTGGGAGCCTTTTGTGTTCCACATCCCTAAGGAAATGGCAAGAATACATTGCAAAAAGTTGGACCAGCTCAAACTTGGTTCAAATTCAAAAGTGATGTCACTCTCTGGGCATGGTAAGACTTGTCCTTATTTCAATGCTTCACTGATCTTACATGGAGCAACAGAAGGCAGTTGACTTCGCCCGTTAAGCACATGCTGACACTCAGGGTCTAGCACCATAGTGAAATACAGACTCTTTCCTTTTAAGAGAAACACCATTTGTCGGAGAATGCACATATACGTGTATGCTGTCTAATTGGGGTGCTATAGCTCGAGATTAACACTCAAAAATAGCTCTGTCAATAGCATAAAGGATTTCACCATATGTTGTGCATGTTTATCTTACAGGATATTTATCTTCAACAGGCGTTGCACTTCAATGTGCTGTTATTTAATTGCATCAGCATTTAAATAAATACATATATTATCATATAAAATATGTATTTTACGGTTGCATTTTTGCTATGGTTTTTTTGTTATCATCCTCCCACTGTAAAACGATGCACCCTATTGCATATAAGTATAGAGGATCAAAGACCTATTTTCTGACACAAGATACAAAGTCCCATATACACCCCCTGGATTTTGTGGACATTGTTATGCGCAAAGTGTTTAAGCTGTGATTACAAACTATGAATGTTCATGATCAACTCTGTTCTATAATTATCATTTAATAATCCATCAAAGAAAATGTGACTCTTCTAAGACCTTTCATCATTTAGTTCAAAGAAATATGTCAGCCCCATTTGATAAGTCTTCCACTTTATCTGATGGCTCCGATTGTAAGAGGCTTTAAAGTAAAACTCACTTGAGTGGTTATGACACGGCTTCTCACTTAAGGGTATAATCTCATCACAGTCCCCAATCAAAACTGTTGTTTGGAACAAATAAAATCCACATTATCTGCAGTGTGTGAACTACAACCATTATTTTTACAAGGACAGTGAAGTACAAACATTCTTAAAGATGCAACAGAAAGTGTTGAAGGTGAACACACATATTTTTTATTGACTTATGATTTATGAACTATGTTGTAGACATTTAGAGAGCGTATACCTCTGCCCATGGTGCATTCACATGCTCCCAGAATGCCCATGCTAAGTCATATTGAACAACATGGACACTACTGAAATATGTTTTGAATTCTACGTTTTTCTAGCTGTTGAAATGTCACGTCAATGGCCCTTTTTAGGGTCATTGAGTGACATTTCAAAGTCAGAAAAATATTTGTATGATTATCCCGACACTACATGAATGCAGCAATCTGGCACTGTATTGCTACCTACCTTGTGTATTCACTCATGATTTAAATTCTCTCCTAAATGATATCTGTTCTGCTTCGGACAATATTAAAGTCCATCAAGAGAAACGGACACACAAACTGAGGCGTAAACATAACCTTTTTGGCAAATGTGATTATCTTCTTAGTTAAAATGATGGTCACTACTATTAAGTTTATATAAAATGCCACCATGACTATAAATAGTATTCCATTACAGTTGTGTTGGTTTGATTATCTGGAGACAGTAATATTACCATGTGTTTTGGTCAGAAACCTCTTACTGGTCTCACTAAATCAATTCAATGAACAGAAAAGGGTATTACAGAAATGATGGCCATACAGTATCTGCTATCTTGTCCCATATTCAAACTGGAGACTAATTGAATACGACCAGTGCACTTCTATGCATTGCATGTCTCACTTGCCCACATGGGACACTTATTTGTATACTTAAAAATAACCAAAACCTGAACATGAAACCAGATCCCAAGCCTGATGCTGTGTCAGGGCACTTTGTTGTGACGAATAAAAGGTCAAGAAGTTTTGCCATTTATGTGAAAGGCCATAGAAAATGTCATAGATGGTTAGATGTTGTCTTCAAAGTCTAGCGTCAGCAGATCAACAAAGAAAGGTGTCTTAGATCTTTGCCTGTGCAAGTAGAGGGGACATTTCGTATTAGTTTACAGTAAATTGAAAGACATTTCTCAGGCATGTTTAAAATGGTTTCACTGACAAGACATTCAATTCAAAACTGATTTTCCAAGAGAAAAACGTATCTGCGTGCTGTTAAATGGTTATCTTGGAACATTATTCGGATCAAACTGTTAATGTCCAATTTGAAAACTTTGTGATGAGTCATGCCCATTAAAAAGTTTAAATGATGTGATTGTGAGATTCAGACTTAATAGTGATAGTAATTTTAAGTGTCATCACGTGGCGAATGACTATTCTTTCTTCATTTATATTTGAAATGACTATCTCTATCACTTACAGTCTACCATTCAGGCCTTTTAAAATCTGACATTATTCATAAGATAAGGAGGACATGTTCGTTATAATCCTGTTGTCTTACATCCTTTTTCAAATATATTAAAACAATTAAACACAGCCCAGAGGTTTCATCACACCAAAACAGCTGGAAATAATTGTCATTAATTTTTTGGGTAACATTTTCCTTTTTAATGGAAAAAAGACAAATGACCTCTCCCGTCTGTGAGAATATTAATTGAGATTTATACCTTCAGGGAACCTTGAGTGCCGCAGTCTAGATGAATGTACATCAGAAAGCAATTCAGGAGGCTGTTATAAAAGTCTCAGGTTTGTGCTCTTTCAGACTCCTGTCGGTGAAAATGAGAGTGGTGTCGTGCGGCGCGGTCTGTGACGAGGCAGGGCATTGATGAAGGAAACAGCGGGGGCCACACACTCTACGTCCCATCTCCATGGTGCAACATATTAAACTCTCATTTACTGACAAAATACATTCAGCCCTGCTGTTAGTCACTCTAGTGCTACAACAAGTAGTGGCAGAATGAGAGATGGCCTCTCTTTGTCTCAATCACTCATTAACATATCTGCTCTATACTTTAAGCTTTTAAGTGGCTTGAAACGTAAAATAATAAGCAGGAAGGACGTAGCATATCATTAAGTACTGACCTCACAATTACAATGAACAGCAAGAATTTAGAGAATGCTGCTGAGCACTGTGATTATTTTTTTTGTTCATATTGCACATCAAGGAAATGTCAATTATAGCTCCATACAAGAGTTGCTATTTTACATTTCAAGCAGGAATTAGAAGGAGAATCCTTTAACAGAGCAGCCTACGTTCTTAGAGTACGGTAAGTGGTTTAAAAGCTGTGGACACGGATAAAGAAAAGTGACTGTCTGTTTAATGGCTGGATTTTGACATGAACACACCTAATCTGCTGTTACTCCTGCTGTAAACACAAGTGTTCAAGGCGGCTTTGTCAAAGGAAGCCCCATCATTTCCTGCCACATCCCTCACTGATCAAAAAGGCCGTCTGGCATGTTTCAGTGTGCAATCTTGTTAATGGCAGAGGTTGTTTGTATAGACTATAGCGGATTCAAAGCTCAGTTTTGTTATTAACTCATATCCAAAAGAACCTGTCATGCTTTATTGTCAAAAACACATTTGTCAAAAACGTTTTTTTTTCCTTCCACACTTTACGAGATGCAAAGCACATA
>CADEHL010001357.1:4578293-4720958 GCA_902827135.1 Harpagifer antarcticus
TTCCCCCGGCATTCCCTCCTTCACACTCTCTAGTACATTTTCTGCTGTCCCTGATCCCATTAATAAACCTCTCCCTGTGACTTCATCTACAATTACCTGTGCTCTCATGAACCCTGGAACAAACTCATAAACCAAGTCCCTCACCACCCTAAAGCCCGCCCTCCACATTGGTAAATTAAAAATCACCTTCCCCTCTTTCAAAATCATATTATTCAAAAAAATAGGTTGTTCCCACACCTGCTTTTTATTCCCACAATCATACTCAACATTCACTAAAAACTCTCCCCATGCACTCATTACTTCCTTCTGAAACTCACTCATCCCATTCATCCTCCCTCTTTTGAAGCTCATACATACCCCACTATCCCCACACCCTCCACACTTATTTATGCTTTCCCTCAGAAACACCTTCCAAATATGATCATCTTTTTTATTTAAGTATTTGATCATCATTTTCACTCTTATCGTTTTAACTTCCCTTTCTAAATTGATGAGTTTTAGCCCGCCATCCCTGTATTCATTTTCTAGCACCTCTCTTGCGATCCTCACTCCCTTCCCCTCCCAGATAAAATCACTCACTATATTATTTATTTCCTTGACTACTCTATCAGGCACGTCTAGCACATTCATTGTGTACACTAGTCTGCTCATTATTAGCCCATTGACCACTATTATCTTCCCTCTCAACTTTAGTTTCCTCATTTTCCAGAATCTCAGCGTTTTCTTTATATCCCTTATAATCCCCTCGTACTGAACATCCCTCCCCTCCTCATCACTTATCCCAAGATTGATCCTCAGCACTCTCAAAAACCTTTATTTTCTTTTAACCCTGTCTCCCTTCCCTCTACTCCAACATCCCCAAACACCATCACTTCTGATTTCCCCACATTCACCTTCGCCCCCGAAGCCCTGCCATATAACCTCACACTCTCGAAAATCCCCTCCACACTCCCCATATCCCTCACCGTCACCGTGGTGTCATCTGCATACTGGTAGATTAAACTCAAATTACCCCCTGGCACCTCCACCCCTCTTACCTTCATATTCCCCCTCACTAAAGCCGCGAGTGGCTCTGCCGACAGGGAATACAGCATGGCCGAGAGAGGGCATCCCTGCCGGACCGACCTCCCTAACCTAAATACATTTGATAGAACCCCATTAACTTTAACGCAACTCCACGCATTTTTATAAATCCTTCTGATCCACCCAACTAACCTCTTCCCAAATCCCACCTTCTCTAACACCCTAAATAAATATTCTTGATCCACCCTATCAAACGCCTTTTATAAATCTAAACTAACCAAAACCCCCCCTTTACCCCCGTTCATATAGTTTATTACCTCCCTTACGCTGCTTGTCGTATCACTTATATCCCTCCCCGGTATACTATAGGCCTGCGTGCTTCCCACCACCGTGCCGATTACCCTCTTTATCCTATTTGCTAGTACCCTTGCTAAAATGTTGTAGTCGCTGTTCAACATACTTAAAGGCCTATAGTTACTCAGCTTTTCCCTGCACCCTTTCTTAAATAATATGCTGATCACCCCTGTGGACAGGCCGGCCGGCAGCTCCTCCCTCTCTTCTAGCTTGCAGAACAGGCTCGTGAGGATGGGCACCAGCACCTCCCTGAATTTCAAGTAGAATTCCGTGGTTAACCCATCCAACCCCGGACTCTTGTTTCTCCCCATCCCCACTATAGCTAAATCCACCTCCCCTCTTCCTATCTCCTCCTCGCATAAATCCCTTCCCTTCCTCACTCAATCCCCTCCCCAAACTTTATACAACCTCCTCTAAACTTTCAGCATCTACCTTCTCCTCTTCAAACAACCCCCTATAAAACTCTTCCACCCTTACCACTATACCCACTAAGTCTGTTATCATTACCCCCTCCTTGTCCTCTATCTGCTTTATGAAACTATTTCCCTGTTTCCTTTTCTCTACCCCCAAGAAAAACCCTGTGCACTTCTCCCCCTCCACCAGACATTTCGCCCTGCTCCTAACCACGGCCCCCATAAATATCTCCTTTTCCAACGCTCCCAGTTCATCCTTTAATTTATTATACTCCCCTAAATCCCTCCCTATCTCCTCATCTATCCTTTCTGCTTCCCTGTCCAACTTCTCCCTTACCCGTTTTTCTCTCTTTCTCTCTTTCCTGTTCCTTTCCCTACTATATTTAATGCTGGTTTCCTTTATCTCACTTTTTAGCTCCTCCCACCATGCACCCACATCCACAACATCCATGCTCCCCTTGCTTAATATACACTCTTCCACTCTCTTTACATACTCTTCCTCTCTCAGCAACATTGCGTTCAAACACCATACCCCTCCACCTTTCCCCCCACATTCATTCTTTATACTAAAAAATAAAAGCCCATGATCACTAAAGATTATATCATCTGATATTTGGGAAGAGTGTTACATTAGAAATGGCAGAAAGTCTTGTTGCAATTTCCAGATATTGAAAGAGGCCCTGGAGTTTCTCTGGTAATTATCAATAGTAGCAGTTAAGTGAATACTGTTCAAACAATACCTGTGTTTGTGTTTTGTATTGATTTCTCTGTTTTATCCTTTCATAAATGTGAGGACTAAACTTGCTTCAAACATGCCTGGGTGCTAAACAGGTTTTATTACTCTGGGGGGAGGGGGAGTTAAGCAGGCTGTGTGGATGAGAGTTCTTCTGCTTAAGGTCTTCAGTATGTCATGTTTCAGGGAAGTCTACATATCTTGAATGGTATATATGTGTTTAATTACTTTGTATTAGTAATAGCAGTGTGTAAACAAAAGCTGGAAATATGAGAGTATTAAGGCGAGACACGGCAGGCAAAAACATCGTTTTTCAAGTACTGGTCAATTTTGAGATTTTGTGCTATTTTGATTCCATAACATGTTTTCTTTCAGGCTTTTGGAAGGAAAACGTACAAAATACACATTTAAGTGTTTATTTTACTATAGTTTGTCTATTTGCGTCTGTAGATTTCTCCTAAATTCACCAAAAGTTAGCATTCTAACGTAACATAAAGTACCGCGACCGCTGTGTGCACCATGTCAACAGAGGTATCGTTGGAAAGCTCCGTCTCTCCTGCACAATCTCATCGGATCCAAATATGGTCATTTCCTTTGTATCAGCAACCAATCGTGAAAGCACAAAGGGGTCTTAAACCAAGAAACGAAATCTCATTGGCTGGTGTCAATTTCTGACAACGTGATTCGTTCAGATGCGTCACGTGGTGTGCTAAAACACTTCCTGTTTAGCTTTCCGCTAGAAATTGAAATCTCAAAATCGCAAAAGAACGGCGAAAAAAACGTTCACAGAGAAGACGACAACAATTGTCTCTTGCACGAAGCAAGGTTATACAAAAAACAAATGACCCCGAACATGAAATACCTTCACGGAGTGCGTCGATGCGCAAGCTATCATCCAAAGAACAGGAGGAGTTAGCTAGCACCTCACTGCAATCTTTAAAGGTCGTTTTCTCAAAATGAGTTTTTTCTCCTACTCTGAGTTCGAAATTTCAACTTCAGAAGCACGTAGAGACACCAAACCTTCCAGTTATATTCCTATCAATATTATGAAGGCTTTTACAGAAGGGTTTGTTCATATATAATTCATAGCCTGAATTATACAACATTGTATACCTAAAAACATGGCGAAAATGGATATTTTAGGGCTGTTGACAGTATTTTCTGATTTATTGAGTGATAAAAAGAGATATCCAATATCCCTTCTGTAAAAGCCTTAGATACTAATATGACTACAAAATGAAACAAGAATTTGGAACCTGGCTTTATCCAAAGTTCAGATTTCGATTCCTGAAATGTGTTAAAATATGTGCATATTTAATGAGATAATGGCTAATTTGCATATTTAAACATGCTATTTCAGAAAACTTGTAATACAAAAGACAATTGCCTTATTGTAAGACATTAACTGGAGAAATTTCTAGCTGATACCTTTAAGTTAAAAAAATTACCCTATTCACCTGGGGTGTCTCGCCTTAATAAGTATATCTTTGTGAACAAGTCTCTGGAATGCTGCAAGATGGGCCCTGTGGGAGGAGAATCTCACCCGACTCCTCCCCGTGGTTCCTCTATATCTCCTGTTTGTGTTTGTGTGTTCGCTCTCTTTTACTCTTGCCGTCCAGATGAAAGGATCTCCCGGCATCAGAACCAGAGCAGGGAGTGGGGGCCTGCCCCACCCCTTTGAAAGTGTATTGTATTATTACCGTTTATCATTAAAACAGATTATTGTTTAACCCTCATCCTGGCTGTTTTGAGTTTTCCCTCTTTTAAAGCACACTCCTATAGGATCGGCGCACAGCAGAGATATCTGCGCCAACAATTTGGTGACCTGCCCGACGTGATGACCTCATGAGTGGGTTTTTTTAGAGGAGAGCACGAGCAGCCAGCGGATGGAGGGGGATACCTCGAAATAATTTCTGACAACTAAGGATCCTAAAACTAAAAGGTAAAACGGACGCCTGTTTATATCAAAGGTCTGTAAATTGGCTAAGCTAAAAGTTAGAGTTGTCAAGGATATTTCCAGGTGTCATTGACGGTATAATGCAATACATATTTTTAGCATAGATAGGTAAGTTATAAATAAATAAAGCAACGAGGTGTTAAGAGTACGGTGAAAGGCCCCGTAGATTTTTCAGAATCATACGGCTAAAACTCGTTAGCTGCACGTGAAGCGATGAGGGGCGTGGGTTTTTTCAGAAATCGAGACGGCTAACTCACGGAAGTTCAGTGGTTCTTTAAAAAAAAGATTCCATCCAGAACAAAACAGAATAGTGCTTTCCAGTTTTCATAGGAATCTGCAGCGCATTATATGTTTAAATCCAAGAGTAGAAACGCGAGCTTCAAAAGCCATTGAAATTAACGGATTTCTCTTGTTCTGTTATATTATTTAGGTGCATATATATATGTATATATTTAGGTGCATATATATATGTATATATATATATTATTGAACACAGGAAAGCCTTAGTCAGATAAAGAAATACGAAGTCATTCTTGTTTCAAGAAAGCCCCCTTCTCCTGGAATGCCATCTCACACGGTTGGATAAACACAGAGGTGATTTATGAGAGAGGCTTGTGAGCAGGCAGCTGCAGAGCACAGTGAGGAAAGAGAGAGAGACAAGAGAATTAAAATGTTTGAAAAGATTAGAAAGAGTAAAAGTTATATAAAATTAACTACTATTCTGGACAATGTCATATTGTTTTATGAGTAAAAACATGAAATAAAATATATTACTAGATATAAGACCTACATGCTTATCTAGGTTGACAGAAAGCTGCTGTTAACCAGTTTCAGCTGCAACTATCCTATCTGTGTTCTAAAGAGAACATACGTTGCATTTACAATTTATATTAAGAAAGTTCACAATTGATACCATTAAAGACCGTTTTGGATTAATAGGGCGTGTCTGTCATAAACATTAGCGCTTAGATGGAATAAAGTGTTGAAATGTTCTCAAGAGTGGGAGTTTTCACAATGCTTTTTAGTTTTTATTGAAACAATTAAGTGGTAAGGACAGAAAACTGTTCCATGATGATTTCTTTAGGTTTTAGCTTTAGTAATGAAGATTACATTATGTGAGGAAACTTTTCCACCAATACTTCCTTTAAGTGTTAAAAAATATATTCATTAACTGAGAATTGTACTTAATTAGATTTCAGAGGAACTTAATTGCATACAGTAACGTTGAGGGAAAGTAAAAAGAGGTTTACTGAGTATATGAAGTACATTCAAATTAAATATAATAGTGGATTATTCTACCTAGATTAGACATACAAAGAGGACAATTTGTGTGTTATGAACTGGCCTTGTCTTGTTACATTTTTATTGAAGCCAGACTACAAGTCGTATGGTTTAATTTTTATTGAACTCAGTCTCCAAGCAGTGTGATTTCTCTCTGCACATGGTTGAGTCTTCTATTCCCTTCCCCCGGTCATCCAAGTTATTTGACCCCATGAGGTCAAGAGTCATTCTGTTAGACCACAATCTTGTGTAAGACAAATCATTGTTCTTTTGTCACATTTTGAATTACATAAGAGTTCATTTTGCTAAATCAATTTATCTTTAATTTGTAGTTGGTGTTTGCTAACATTTTTAGGAACGACATAGACCGACACTTGGGTCAAATTACATAACTGTAATCAGATTACTTGTTTTTCAAATATAGCGCTAAATACAGTTAGTTTTGTATTCTGTTACAAATCTAACCATGCTTGTAACACAACATAGATAGATTTAACTTAGATTAAAAGAGATTTTACAATGTAGTTTTACCACTTTTAATGAAGTAAAAGAATCTGGGTAGACTACTACCATTAGTTTGTTTTAACATTCACATGTTTCAGCATTCCTGACCATATAGACACTTATTTTGTAACCCTTTGGGGGAGAGATTTAAATTGAGTTTTTCTCCAGTTGCTGATTTGCTGTGATTACAGCAGCACTAGATAGTTGTGCGCCACCTTTGGGTTGTACTCTGAATCAGTGTGTTAAGTGAAAGGTTGCTCACTACAGAAACAGAAGAACTATGCAAAGAACGCATCTCTGAGGAGATTTTGACATTTTGCCTGGGCCTCATTGTCAAGGCAACAGTGGTGTGAAGAGGAACTGCAAGTGTTTGGGGATTTCTACTGTGCAGAGGACAACATGTGTCTGCTGATTGTGGCACATTGATCCAGAGGTTCCTTCCCCCTCAGGTCATCCCAGTGCCAAACAAGAGTTTCATTGATCCAACTGACTACAGCTGCAGAGGACAACAAATCACTGACTGTTCTCATTATGACAAGATCTTGAGATAGGCTTGTCTCAGACTGGTCACACTCTGAAGAAATTATGCAATGATTTGACAGCATAACTGTGCAAGAGTTTTCCAGAGGGTGGTGTACAACATTAGGTTTAGTGTTTTAGATGGGAGGCTGCTTGTTTAAATGATGGTCTGGAATGCTGAAAATATTAAAGTTTATTATTCTTGTTTAGCAAACAAGACATCTGATTATTATGTCACACATAATAATCTTGACATAGAAACTAGCTATGAGTAAAACGTGTGGTTTTTATACCATTGTTATCATGAACTAAAAATAAATAGGGAAATAGTATCTTGTTAAAGATGAATGGATTTCATATCCTAGAGAGGATTAGTTATTGTGAATACTCCACAAGGTATCTACTAATGTATTTTAAAGAAACAAATTTAAAGAAATTGAATTGACTTGATAAATAAGTAAAGATAACAAGTTGTATTACCCATGAATTAATCAATTGGTAAATTAAAAATAGCAGTAAAGAGGAAACTATTAAAGTAAAATGAGAATCATCCTAAAACACACTGAGGGATAAAGGGGGTATATGACAAAATAGAACCATATTCTTCAATCTTTTCATCATGTTAACAAATCATTCTTCAAGAAATTTTGATTAACACCATTAAAGGGATAGTTTTAGGAACCGCGCTATAAGACAAACCTTTATTTGAATGGATAATGTTAGAGGGAGAGCTAGTGCCAAGCCAAATATAATTCCAATCTATAGAGTATTGATTCCACCATTGTGGCATGGTTATTACCATAGGAGGGCTTTAGGATGGACTTCTGTTTTTGGATCCATGAGTTGTTGCGTGTTCGGACGCCCTGGGTTCCACACACTGCTAAAGAATTTAACATTGTTTTTAAGTAGACCAGAATTGAAGATAAATGGGTTTAATGAGCTATGAAATGCAGAGCTACACAGATCCTAGTAATGTTTTGACACAAGATAATAATTAAGTACACAAGTTTCTGAAGCAGATCTATTAGACATTTTAATATAGATTAGGTGTTAATAAACTGTAGTAGAATACTATTAGGAAGTGACATTTTTTGGCTAACACTTTTCAGGGAATGTGGGGAACAGCTGTTCCGATGAAAAGTTAGATGTATCTTGAACATTATAGTTGTAATCGTGAATTAATTAATGATGGCGCTCCATATATGACAGATTTTTGTAGACAAAGGATACTGGCCTATGCTGAAATATCAAAGTCTCTGCAGAGCACACACATGGCCAAAAACACTGAGACCAACTGACCTTTGACCCTGACCGACAGTGTAACTTGAGAAGACACTGTCAAGGACTGACTCTGGGGTGACTGACCAAACTTGACTTTACAACCTGACAGTGTGAGTGTGAGTGTATGTCTGCATGTGATCAGTGCAACTGCATGATTTAAAACAATGACTAATCAAGCATGCTTTTGGACTAACACATTATTCTGGGGCTCCGTGGGAAATGAGAGGTTTTCCTACAATTCCACAAAAATTGGAAAACCGTACAGGTGACCCGTTTCTAATCTACTTGATATTTCACTCCCACAGGAGGTGGCAGTTTGCAGAATGTGAAACTCAAACTAAAACATGAAGATTCTGTTTCTTTTAGGACTGAAGGATGGAGATAAACACTTAATTTCACTGAAGTGTTTACTGTGGAAATGATGGATGTATATTTGGGAAAAATGTTGGGTATTTTTTTATAATCCCTTATTACCTGAAGGTTTTCTTCCCATACAGGATTTTGGTTACACATGAGTTATGTGTAAAAAGGGGGAGTGTAAACTTTACAATGTACATTTTTCATTTAGGGACTGAAAGGAACCTTCTGCCCCAACTCGGATGTTCAATCTGACCATTGATTGACAGTTTTAGAATGGACCTGCTCCATATCTGGGGATAAGATACTGTTTGATGAATGTTGACATGTTTCTAATATTGATTGAGTTATAACAGATAACATAGATGCAGAATCAGTGGCCAAGGGGCTACTGTGAGAGAGGTAATTTCAGAATGGAATACTGAGGAAGTTGACCGGTGAGTAATGTTTCAACAGGTATTAAAGTAACTGAGGTTTGAAATGTACAAAGAACATATTACAGTTAAAGCTAAAACATTGTAATGTAATGAGACCGAATGTAATTTAGACAACATCATGTAATTAGCCTGGTAAAGAAGTAAAAGCCATAGACTTTATTGTTTAGGTCATTATGGGGATATACATTTCATCTAAATTCATAATGGAAAGACATTTGATGACAGTTTGTTGAAATTTTGTATTCATTTTTTCAGCTTGATAATATCTAAGCACTGACAGGTAGAAGCAGTATCACCAGGAAATCATTCACTTTGTCAGTATCATGATTTTGGTTGTTTCTGAATCCATAACATTAGTGTGTTTCTTTACCAGAAACATTAGCAATTCATATTATATTTAGATTTTAAATGGGATCTCAGGGATTTCATTAAGAATAACAAAGACGCTTGTCAGAAACTCAGAGCTATTGAAATATGTTATTTGGTTCACCTAGAGAGGTTGGAGTTTTGTTTTGTTGCCACAGGCCAAGTATTAACATTCTGAAGCTGCACTGGCAGATAGGAGGTCTACAATTAATTTAGAAAACCTGTTCACAGACGTCTGTTATTTTTAAGAGACCCCACCAACAGGCTCCAAGCTGCTTACGCAATGGTGGGTCAAACAGCGGAGGGCCCCGGAGCCCTGAGCGTAGGCTTGAGGGATTTGTATCAGATTTCTCCACACAGGTTGGTGATGCCAAAGGGGGACACGAGACGCAGGAGGCGGACACAGCAGAGTTCGTCTGGCTGAAGGTCATCAGGACAAAGTGGCTCAACCCCAGGCTCTCCGGCCCCGACCGAGTGACCCAGCGGATCTGTCATGCCGTCCGCGTGGGAGGAAAGGGGGACAGCTCGTACCACGGGAGCCAGTGTGCGGCGAGGAAACCACCTGCTAGGACCGGGGATGACATCAGGATGGACGTGATCCTCGCAGAGGAGGTCGACTCGGAAGCTGTCATCAGTGGACGGGAGGAGCAGGATCCTGAGGACATCCTTATAGCAGACTACTTGGAAGCGGTTGTCAGCGGGCTGGGGGACTTGTCGAGGCAGCAGAGGAGTCTACTTCTCTCTGATCAGTTCCACCAGTGAAGGGAAAGCTGCATCTCCCCCTCCCTATCAGCTGCCCCTTGTTGGCATATTCCTCTGAGGGGGGGGGGATGATGATTCACCACACAAGGAGACTGCTTACTTTCTAGCGCTCAGGTTCCACCTCTGATGGTTCCTTTACTGCCATGGAAGATGGTGTTCTGTTCCCAAACATTCAAGTACTTTGGGTCTCAGTTTCTGATAGATTTATACAATATTGGGGGACAGACACAGTAGAACAGAATGATAGTAGATATGTTTCAAAATGTCTTGTGTAAGTTTATCTCTTGAGAGATAAAAAGGGGGATTAAAGATTATATCATCTGATATTTGGGAAGAGTGTTACATTAGAAATGGCAGAAAGTCTTGTTGCAATTTCCAGATATTGAAAGAGGCCCTGGAGTTTCTCTGGTAATTATCAATAGTAGCAGTTAAGTGAATACTGTTCAAACAATACCTGTGTTTGTGTTTTGTATTGATTTCTCTGTTTTATCCTTTCATAAATGTGAGGACTAAACTTGCTTCAAACATGCCTGGGTGCTAAACAGGTTTTATTACTCTGGGGGAGGGGAAGTTAAGCAGGCTGTGTGGATGAGAGTTCTTCTGCTTAAGGTCTTCAGTATGTCATGTTTCAGGGAAGTCTACATATCTTGAATGGTATATATGTGTTTAATTACTTTGTATTAGTAATAGCAGTGTGTAAACAAAAGCTGGAAATATGAGAGTATTAATAAGTATATCTTTGTGAACAAGTCTCTGGAATGCTGCAAGATGGGCCCTGTGGGAGGAGAATCTCACCCGACTCCTCCCCGTGGTTCCTCTATATCTCCTGTTTGTGTTTGTGTGTTCGCTCTCTTTTACTCTTGCCGTCTAGATGAAAGGATCTCCCGGCATCAGAACCAGAGCAGGGAGTGGGGGCCCGCCCCACCCCTTTGAAAGTGTATTGTATTATTACCGTTTATCATTAAAACAGATTATTGTTTAACCCTCATCCTGGCTGTTTTGAGTTTTCCCTCTTTTAAAGCACACTCCTATAGGATCGGCGCACAGCAGAGATATCTGCGCCAACATCACTCAGTGTGGTGTACCTGTACCCCACCTCCCCAATTACCCCCCCATGCTTTCTTTACATAGCATGAAATCCATCCTACTCTGTTTTAGCACTCCCCTCACCACCTGCTTCCTAGAAAATAGTCTCTCCCACACATTTCTTTCCCTCCATTCATCCCTCAACCCATTCACTTCCATCATTTTTTTCAGAGCACCCCTGGACACATCACTCTTGAATACCATCTCGACCGAGATGTCTGTCACCCCACACCACACATTAAAGTCGCCCACCACCATACAGTTCCCACCACACTTCCCCTCCAAACCCTCAAAAAAACATTTCCTTTTCCTCGTTCGGTGCATATACATGAATTAGTTTATACTTTTCACCCATGTATTCAAAAAGAATACCCATCATTCTCAACTTCCCTCACATTCTCCACCACCCCGCCTCTGATTAAAATTGCCACCCCCCTAGCATTTAACCCTCCATTGTTCACATAAACCTCCCCCATCCATTCTTTCCTCACATCCTCCACACACCTTCCATTCCAGTGGGTTTCTTGTAGACATAATATATCTCCCTTACAAAACACAATCGCTTGGTCTCTTCTGTCCTTCGTCTTCAGGCCGCAGCCATTGAAAGAGACGGTCGACACCATCATTGAGGTAAAGTAGTCAAGAAAGAAAGTATTTTCAAGCATCTCACCCTTTGTCCTTCTCCATCGTACTCCTTAGAGTCCTTTGGCCACTACTGCTGCGATTCTTGGTCGCCTGCGCCCCAGGCCCTTGCCTCGGCCTCGACCGGCTCTCCCGCCCTTTTCCAGTCTTCCAGCCCCCACCTTTCTTCTCCGGGCCCTTCTCCTCCTCCGACTCAGGCTGCCCCTTCTTCGCCGTATCCTCGTTTTTTCTCCCGTCCGGCCCCTCTGTCGTCTCATCCTTCCCCATCGCTCTCGTCTTCACTCTCGCTGCTCCACCCTCGCTGCTCCACCAGCTTCACCCGCCTCATCGCTGCTTCCATTCTTTTTCATTTTCTTCTTTTCCTCATGCGCCTTTTTCTTTCTCTCTTTCTTTGTTTCTTTCTCGAGGCCTTTCACTCCCTCCCTCTCCTCCCCACTCCCTTCCTCCTCATCATCTCCCGACCCGTTCTGCCCCCCATCCATCTTCCCCTCACGGGGTCTTTTCCTCTCCTCCCTCTCACTTCTCCCCCCCGTTCTTTCTCCTCCTCCTGTTTTTCTTCAGCATCCTCATAATCTTCTGAGTCCGACTCTTTCTCTTCATCTTTCTTGGGGGGGGGCCCGCCTCTCTTCTCCCTCATGCCGATCTCCCCTCGACTCACAGTTCCTTGCTGGGTGCCCCGCCCCATTGCACTTATAGCAAGTAATCTCAGGGCACTCTCTGAAGATATGCCCCGGTCTAAGGCAATTCCTACACACTTGCCTTTGCCCGTCGTGCTTCACATTGAAGTACTCTTCCCCCTCTGCTACGCTCAGTTTAGTCGAATACGGGAGGGAATGCACCTCCCCCTTGAACACTACTCTCAGAAAGCGAGTTCCATCTGCCACCCTGGTTCCGGGCAGGTACCTCCTTATGATTCTGGACGATGGCTCCACCCCCCACTCACGTAACCTTCCATAAATTACCCCATCGCTAATGTACGCCGGCAAGTGCATGAAAGACACTGTCACTTCATTGTCTCTCAATTTTCGCGCATTTACCAACACCCCTTTTATCCTCAATCCCTCTAACAGTGTGTCCCTCCCCTCTTCAGGCTTCATGGTCACCTCATACTCCCTCATTCCCCTCACCCTACACGCCAGCACTCTCCCACACGATTCCTGCAACCCCACTAGCATGTCCATCATTGTTATTTTTACTGCTCCCCCCTTCCACTGAGACCTTCAGCGTTAAATCCTGCCGATATTCCTCCTCCGCCGTCTCTTCCTCCTTCCCTTTCTCTCCCGCTTTCTCTTTTCTCCCTTTCTCCTTCTCCTTTTCTTTGTCCTCGTTGTAGCCGCTGGGGAATCCCCCATCAGCTTTCCCTTTTCCGCTTTCTTTTCTCGAGTTATCCTCCGTCTTCCCTTCCGTCTTCTCTTCTCCGCCCGCCATTTCCGGGTTCTTTCCGCCCGTCGGCGGCCGCTCTCCCGACACACCTTCTCCTGCCTTCCTCTTGGCCTCCTCCGCTTCCCTCGCCGCTCTTCCTGCGTAGATGTCCCTCAGCGAGAAGACTTTCTTTTTCTTCTCCGCCTCCACTTTCTCCTTCCCAGCTCCCGCCGTAGCGCTCACAGCTTCCTCCGCAACAGCTGCTGTAGCGGGTTTTAAACTCCCCACTTCCACACTTTCTCTGTCTTTCTCCACCACATGCATCTTCCCTTCTGTATTCCCCTTGATACTGTCGGTTTTCTTTTCACTTTCACTTTCCTCCTCTTTTCCATCTCTTTCCTTCCGTTGCTCGTTTGTCCTCCGCCTCCATTTCCGCATTCCAGCTGCTCCCCGCCTGCATTCCTGTATGCACGTCTTCTCCTTCCAATATACCCGGCTTTCCAGCCATCTCTCACGGGTGGAACTTTCACCCCAGACAGCAGTGCTGCTGGGGGAGGGTTTCGTCCAGATAAAACAATAAATAGTATCCAACTATAACTTCTACGTCAAAAAATTCACCAAACAATTCGCTCCGTCTAATCACTGCTCACACTTCCTGCGTCTCTAGCGGCTCAGGGTGGTATGGCCGTAAGCAAAGAGTTTGGAGGGATAATGGCTTCTTATGAAGCTGAGAGGGACTGGAGGTCTCAGGGCCGAGTTTGGGTGCTGAACGGCGGACTGCCAAACCTCCATGTCGATACCCAGCAGCTGTGGGTTCTGCAGGGGTCCCCTCTCCAGCACCTGCGAGCTCTCCGGGTCCTGGAGAGTTATTGGCAGGCTTCTCTCTGCACCCTTTTCCCCCTACAAAAATGACTTTTAAATGGATGCTAATAATAATGGGGAAAGTTGATTTGAGAATTTTTTGTAAAATTCTACCGGGTATCCGTCAGGTCCCGGTGATTTGCCACTATTCATGGTGTGTATTGCCTCTTTAATCTCAGCAAGCTACAGGTTGGCATCTAGTGTCTGTTGGTCGTTAGTCGAAATCTTGGGCATATCCAATTTATCCAAAAATGTATGTAGCTGATCTTGGTTATCAGGGGATTCAGACGTGTAGAGACGAGAGTAGTAGGTTTTAAAGATGTTATTAATCTCTCCCGGGTCAGAAGTGAGAGAGCCCAACCCGTCCCGAATCTGGGTAATTTGGTTCGTGGCCACCCTAGCCTTTAGTTGGTGGGACAGGAGACGGCCAGCTTTATCACCATGTTCATATATAGACCCCCGTGAGTGTAGGAGTCGTTCAGCCTCTCTTGTTAGGAGAAGGTCAAGTTCTGTTTGGAGCCCCATCCGTTCTTTAAATAGATCAGGTGATTGAGTGGAAAATAGTTGGTTGTCTAGATTAATGATAGATTCTTCCAGTTCTCTTTGGCGTGCTCTACGAAGTTTATTAACATGAGACGTATGCGAGATGATCTTACCCCTAAGAAAAGCTTTAAGGGTTTCCCAGAGTAGGGACGCAGAGGTCTCTTCATTTTGGTTGGTCTCACAGAAGAATGCAATTGATTCCGAAATACACTCACAAAAGGCTGCATCAGAAAGTAAAAGAGGGTCAAGACGCCAGAATCTAAATTCCTTAGGCTTATGATCAAAGTGAAGGTCCAGGATCACAGTTGAATGATCTGATACAGTTATCGGTGAGTACTGAACGGAGACAATCGACGAAATAAATGTTTTATCAACAATAAAATCTATGCGAGAGTATGAACGATGTGCATGGGAAAAGAAAGAGTATTGCCTAGCCGAGGGGTGTAAAAATCTCCACGGGTCGACGTAGCCATAGTGGTCCATAAAAGCAGAGAGAGTCTGTGCTGTTTTAGAGGGCGCCACAGTTCTGGAACTAGATCTGTCTAGTGTTGGGTCTATAACAAAATTCATATCTCCTCCCAGTATCAATAGGTGGGAATTCAAATCGGGGATGGTGGAGAATAGCGATTTCACAAAATTATGATCATCCCAATTGGGAGCATACACAGAAACTAAGATGACCGGTTTCTGATAGAGAGTACCAGAAATGATGACATAACGTCCATTTGGATCTAAAATTGTATTAGTAGGGGTGAAATTGACTTTTTTCCGAATTAAAATGGCTGTGCCCCTTGTCTTTAGGTTAAATTGTGAATGAAACATTTGTCCAATCCACGGCCTATTCAGCTTTCGCTGATCATATTTACAGAGATGTGTCTCTTGTATAAACATTATATCCGCCTTCAGGTTTTTAAGATGTGTCATAATCTTTGTGCGTTTCACCGAAGCATTCAACCCACCAGTGTTCAAAGAGAGTATCCTGACCGCCTGTCCACCACCAGTCCCTGTACCAGTTACATTAGCCATGACACCGCGTACAGCATCGAAGGTGTAAGATCAGCCCTAGAACATCCACAACTAAAAATTGAGAGAACAATGTACATAAAGATGACAAAACAGAATGTAAATGAAACAGCTGCCTCAAACAAATGGAAACCTATAGCCCCATCAAGATAAATGCCCCACCCTCTCCCGCCCTCTCCCTCCCATCCTCTACTCCCTCCCACCTCCTCCCATGCCCTAGCCCCCCTCCCTCCCCACCCCTGAGCTCCATCTGCCAATGAAATTGGCAATAACTTCCCTACCTGAATCATCTCTCCTTCTTCAAGGTGTCTCAGTACCCACATCATGGAGATACAACCTCCTTAGTAAGTGTAACAATTGTGAACAGCAACTGTTAACAAGAACATTGCAAAAGTGCAAGAACATCCCGGATATAGAATGTAAATACAAAAATGAAAACAATTAAATTAAATTAAAATAGATGTAAACATGTCACATCGTGTGCTGACTTGGCCGAGCAACGTTAGTTATAAAATAAATTACGTCCCAACAGAACGACGGCTGTAAAGTGCCCAGAAACAATTGTGAACAGCATGACTTAACAAGGACATTCCAAAAAGTGCAACAAAAAAATACCCCGGGTATATAGTGAAAATATAAAAATGTAATCATACAAAAAATAAATGTAGACAACATGTCACATTGTGCGCTGTCATGGCTAGGTAACGTTAGATTATACAATCAATTGTGTCCCAACATAACGGTTGTAACGTACCCAGTCCACCATCAATGCAGCGCCAGCGTGGTTTAGCCTAGCCCAGCTCAGCCACCACTAGCCTAGCACAACAACAGTGGTTAGTTAGCCGGCTCGCGTTCATAGCCAGCTGCAAAGGCTACAGCCTCCAGGGGCGAGGGGAACCTTTTCTTAGCCCCGCTTCCAAGTGTGATCTGCAGGCGAGCAGGGAACAGAAGAGCCGGTCTGAGGCCTAGGTTGTACAGCTTTGACATGATGTCTCGGTATTTCGCCCGCTGTTCGAGAACCTCCTGTGTGAAGTCTTCGTAGATCTGCACTGATGTCCCACGGTAGCGGAGATCCCCTCGTCTCTTGCGAGCCTCCCGGACAATCAGGTCCTTGACTTGGTAGCGATTCAGCCGCAATATCACAGGTCGCGGTCTCGCCCCTGGCTGCGGCCTAGCAGCCGGCGCTCTGTGTGCATGGTCCAGCTCGGGAGGGGATTGGAGAGTTTCATTGCCTAGCAGCTCGACCAAAAGTTCAGAAAAAAAGGTTGTAGGCCGGGGTCCCTCAATAGACTCAGGAAGTCCAATGATTCTAATGTTATATCTGCGGCTCCGACCTTCCAGATCTGCGGTCTTCGCAGCTAGCTTAGCATTGCTATCTGCTAATACCGCACATTTCTCCTCGAGTATACGGAGTCGCTGATCTTGCAGATTGGCATTGGTCTCAAGAGAGTCTATTTGTTCCCCATGTTCTGCTACTGTGGTCTGCGTTTGGTTCAGCTTCGCCTCCAGTACCGCAAAGGCAGCTTTGAAGTCAGCTGAAATGCTAGCTCTGTGCTAGCTCTGAGCTAGCTCTGTGCTCTTCAAGCAGGCTAATTATGCTAGCCATGTCCGCGCCAGCAACTTCACTAGCAATTGAGACAGCAATTTCGGTCTTTTTTGCCTGTTTCGTCTCCGTTTTCAACGCAGGTTTCGGCATCACATCGGCTTGTTCTGATTTATAGTATAAATTATGTTCACACAATACGGGTTGAACTCAACTTCGGTGGTTTTAAATTAAATGTAGAGAGTAAGGTCGTGGGAGAACGAGACAACGCAGCCCTCACATGTTCGTCCAACCGGAAGTCGGCTTTTTAAATGGTTTTAAATGGTTTTTTCACTTTTAAAAACAGCTTTCTGCCCTGGAAATGATTTCTAATCATTATTACCGTTATGGAGGGGCTGCAGGAACACTTTACCTGCCTTGTAAACACTTCTTCCTGGGTAAAACAACCAATGTATTTCCGCCTGCTTTCCATCAGCTCCTGACAGTCATTTCAAACGGTTTTAAATAGTTTTTTCACTTTTAAAAACAGCTTTCTGCCCTGGAAATGATTTCTAACCATTATTACCGTTATGGAGGGGCTGCAGGAACACTTTACCCTGCTTTCACACACTTCTTCCTGTGTAAGAAAGCCATGTGCATCACCCTGGAGCTCTGCCTGTGAGTGTGGGACCCTGCTTACAGCAGTGACTCTGCTGTACTTATGTTCTTGTACATTTCATGAGTCAAATGTGGATGAAATGGACAAAAAGCTGACACCCTGCTAACAGCAGTGATACCCGCATAAAAGCACTGATCATCATTCTGTATATAAATATGTTTGTCAATATCATGGACATTTCCTTTGAAATTGGGGTCCACGAAGCTGACACAAGATACCCGCAGATAATCACTCATCTCGGACTAAAATCCTCAATGCATAGCAGTTTTAATGGCATTTTTGTTATTGAGTATTACCAGGGGCACGAACTTCTGACCGGTGTTCCCTCTTGGTGTAGTCCGTGGGGGAGTGCTTAAGTGTGGGTACACAGGTTCGCCTGGTGCACAGGTTCGCCTGGTGCACAAGGTTATGGAGGTGGGGTTCTTGCTGGTGCTCAAGTGTCCATATACGTCACCCCATATTCACATAACTTTTACCCGCCTTAAGAGACACTATTTTGGGGTACAATTTATCCATTTTCACCCCTTTTTTCTGGTTCTTCCAAAAGTTAACTTAGACTTTTTCTGACTCTGGAGGAATGTAAAGGGAGTTGTCAGGGGACTCTACTTGCCTTAAGAGACACTATTTTCGGATTTATTTTATCCATTTTCTCTGGTTCTTCCAAAAGATAACGTAGAGACTTTTTCTGCCTCTGGAGGAATGTAAGGGGAGTTGTCAGGGGACTCTACCTGCCTTAAGAGACACTATTTTTGGATACATTTGATCCATTTTCACCCTTTTCTATGGTTCTTCCAAAAGTTAACTTAGAATTTTTCTGACCCATGTGCATCACCCTGAATCTCTGCCTTTGAGTGTGGGACCCTGCTTACAGCAGTGACTCTGCTGTACATTTCATGAGGAATGGAAAATGATTCATCAGGAAATGATTTCTAACCATTATTACCGTTATGGAGGGGCTGCTGGAACACTTTACCCAGCTTTCACACACTTCTTCCTGGGTAAGAAAGCCATGTGCATCACCCTGGAGCTCTGCCTGGGACCCTGCTTACAGCAGTGACTCTGCTGCCCTTATGTTCTTGTACATTTCACGAGTCAAATGTGGATGAAATGGACAGATTCCTGTCCATTTCATGTACATTTCATGAGTCAAAAACAGCTTTCTGCCCTGGAAATGATTTCTAACCATTATTACCGTTATGGAGGGGCTGCAGGAACACTTTACCCAGCTTTCACACACTTCTTCCTGGGTAAGAAAGCCATGTGCATCACCCTGGAGCTCTGCCTGTGAGTGTGGGACCCTGCTTACAGTCCGTCGTTTGGGGCTCTTCCGAGAGTGGAAGTCCATTGCCTCTAAATAGAGGTCAAATTAGGTCTGTCACTTTGGGTAACCGCACCACTGTCAGACGTCTCCCGAGAATGGACGTCCATTCTCTCTAAATAGGGTTACGTCCTTAGCTGGCTAATAAGTAGCAAGCTAAGCTACCAAGCACACAAAGACCTGCGAACGGGGTTAACATGTATAATATTATAATTTAAGACTTCTTGGAAGTTCTGTTAGTACATTCAAGCGCACAGCACAACATTTTAATTGTCTGTTATTTGTAACAATATTCCCTAAAAAGCACAATCACCACGAACACGGCTAAAGCTAAAGGGGCAAGTACAGTAACTACAACTAACTAACGTTGTAGCCTCTATGGTTGTAGCCTAGCAGAGTGGACAAGTTGCTGTTAGCTGACAGTGAGGCATGTACGTGTCCATCAAAGTGACCACGCCCTAATTTATGCAAAAGCTTTAAGGCTTAATATTAATTAAACAGATGAGTTGAGAAAAAATTCACCCCCCACACAGTAGTCATGAAGGGGGAATCTAACTATACAGAGAATATGGTTTTTTGAACCACGATGTAAACATGTTTATTTCTGCTGTAAAGTTGGGCATTTTAACATGGGGGTCTATGGAAATTGCTCCCTTCTGTTCCTCCTTTTGTTTTGGCCACATTAAGGGATAATTTATTAACTGCAAACCAGTTACATAGTATTTTAAATTGTGCATTCACAATTTTAACAAGATCGCCAAGATTATGATGGGAGCAGAGAATTCAAAGTTCAGGTTCAGCCTCAATATATTTGGGGAGAATTAAAATGAGCCGTCTTTATTTGTAGAAAGCCAAGCTCCCTCCTGTGTTCGCAGTGGCGTTTTTATATGTACAAAAGTGGTGGGGCACAAAAAACGTAGATGTCTATATATAAGCTTCTGCAGTGAGGTTCATGGCTGCTGAGGCACTGGCACTGACTCTTCTTTACTCTGCCCCTAATGACCAGTCGCCACGGTGTGTTCGGTGATGCATTATATGCTTACAAATACAATGTAGGATATAAACACAACTAAACTGCAATGATAGCAAAGCTGTGGCTTGGGTTTTTGGGGTAATAAAGTCCAAATCATCGTTGGGCTGACAGCTGAGGAAGAGGAAAAATGTAAATTAAACTTTGTTGAGAAAATGCTGCATCTCTTGCATTTATTGACATAGCCTTATTGTTTACCTTTTTAATATCATTTTTTGTAATTTTCAATTGCTTGGTTTTTGTGAAATTAGCCTGTTTTGCTATTAAAGTGTAACAGATTGATGCATCTCCACAGATCATCTTAAAGGCTTCGGAATCCCCCTCATTGTAGTTAAAAAACTGTCAAAACTAGGGCCCCCAAACAGCATCTTGCATAGGGCCCCCAAAAAGCTAGAAACGGCCCTGGTCTTCCGACATAATCCAAAGGAATCTCCTCACGGATCGCCGGGGCTAACATTCACCCCTATAGCCTGACAACATTCAGAGGCAGCTCCTCATAAATGATCAGTAAGAATTCCGACTAATTTGGGGTGAAGTGTCTTGCCCAGGGCAGTAGCGTAGGCAGACATTTACTTTAGGGCGGGCCTGTATAAAATAGGATGGGCCAGCTTTTTCCAGGGGGAAAAATTACTTTAAGGTAGGCCTGGCCTATAATATATAATAATGCCCATTGCCAAGCATCGTTGTAGCATTTCCCTCCGAATAATGGTCGAAGGCTTGACTGATGATATGAATTTATTGAAATCTCCAATATCAACGTAAGAGCTATAAAGACACAAAAATAACAAATACATTTAGGCTCCATCCGTATTAGAATCACTTTAGCATACTACCAAATGTTAACTGTAAACAGACAGCAAAGCTACAAAACAGCATACAAACGAATTAGGACACAACCCACATTTTTATATTGTAGTTAATACCAACCTTGTACCTCTTCGGGGGGTGATAAACTTAAACATACACTTTATCCTTTACTTTCTCCGTTAATCTCTGCTCCTTTTCTCTGTCACGTTGTTTCCATAGTAACAACAACTTCCTGTCAACAGCGTAAACTCGCCTTCAAAATAAAGGCATCTAAATAAAACAGTAAGTTAACCTAAATTACATTTAAGACATATACAACTGCAACAAAAGTAACAAAAACAATGTAATATCCTTTTCAGTTTCAAAGAACATAAAATTGGGTTGTTTACAATAGTTAGGCAACTCTTTTATTGCACTAACAGCAACAAAAGGTTGTAGCATGCAAACCTGCTCATGGACTTGCAGTGGTCCTCACTTTTTTTATGTCTCTCCAACGAGTTACGCAGGTGCTTCCAGTCTACATATCCATCCCTTGTAAATGCACCTTCAGCTCCTGGGCTGGGGAAATGTCATTTTACAGAAAAGCGCGTCCCTACTTGGGCTGTAGTCCACCCAGGGAAAATCTTCATACCACCTCGATGAGTAGCACCTTGCTTTTCCATGATTAAAGTGTAGGGGGACTTCTTCAGTTTTGGCTGTGAAGGCGGTTCATCAAGTGCAGACAGATCAGGTGCTACATCTGCTTCATGCTGACGACCGGGAGCGGGAGGGAGCACTGCTAGCGCCATGGAGCAAGCAGCCATAACAGTATAGTCTCCGGAGTCGGAGAGCCTGGCCCTGGATCACTGCTAGATGAGAACATCATTTGCAGGCAGCTCTCTCAACCAACAACCAGTTTTGACCGGAAATGTGTTCCGTTCAGAGGATAAAACACATACAACATTAATTCTACTCGATATTTGTTCACTTAAATTTCACTTTGAATGCTTGGATATTCTCAATGGGTGAATACAAACAATGTATAATAATAAAAAAATAAAACAAAATAGAAATTACACCGAAGCTTTCTCAGAGCGTAAAGTAGATAGATAAGTAAACTGGCCTGCCCAGCTACACCACTGGCCCAGGGACACAATGACATGCTGACTGCAGTTGGGATGGAACCAAACCCTTAAACTGTGGGTTTTCTCTGGAAGTTTTTCCATCTACGATGTGAGGGTCTAAGGATAGAGGGTGTCGTTTTTCTCATACTGATATTCTGAACAATCTGTGCTGTTGTATTTGCTGTAAAGTGTCTCTACTGTAGGCTATTTTTATTATATGTACAGCACTTTGGCTCGACCAAAAATCGTTTATAAATGTGCTATATAAATAAAACTTGATTTGATTTGAACCAGCGCTCCCCTGATCCAAAGATCAGCGCACTATTCCACTGAGCCACAGCCTACCTAAATACACAAGTTAAAATTATAAAAAATAACTAAATCTGAATGGAGTTAAACTAAAATATAAACAAACATGAACACAAACAGTGAAAAAAAACATCATAGACTGGTGTTAATATATATTTTGTTGTTGCTCTCAAAAAATAATTCTGGTCTTCTTCTATTTATATCCATGATGAATTAAGGAAGGGCCTATGAGCCTGGGTGTCTGATAACATCTGAAGCTGGTGTGCTCCAAACACTTTGAAGCTTTCTCATTTCTCTAATACCCCTCCTTCGACAACTCCTCGTGTCTTAGTCCCGCCCACAGGAGATGAGAGCGGAGGAGGGGAACCGAGGAGAGGAAGCATCAGGCGTTTAGAGAAATGAGAAATCCTCTCCTCTGAGCGGTCATTTTAAAGAGACGTCCGTTAATGATGACAGGAGGCACAGCACTCTGTCTGATGGACAGAACTGTGTTCATGACGACTTATATATTGACTTTTAATTCATTGAAAAATTACGGGCCAAAAGTTTTATTTACAAGTATTAAAAGTAAGCAGAGGACACCAAACCAACTGAGACCCGTCTGTCCGCTACATCTACACACACCGACCGTACAACACGCACCTACACACTGTACCACACACACAAACACACACCTACAGCTCCTAAAGCATATAATATATATCAGGATACAGCCGTTGTGTATTTTATTATGTGAAGCACTAAATGGTTTTAGAAAAAATATCGACTCTTTGTAGATATCTACTAAACTAAAGCATAGGCAAGGCAAGTTTATTTATATAGCACGTTTCAACACAAGGCAATTCAAAGTCCTTTACAAAAAATGAAAGACATTAAGAAAATGGCATTTAAAATCAGTCATTAAAAAGAAAAGCTAATAAAATAATCATACAAGCAAAGATTGTAATGTAGGCCTGTTATATATAAATATATATTACACACTGCTCTGCTTTCTGCACGGACCTCACAGCTGTTCTCACTGGAAACATTGCGTCGCGATGAAAGCAGTTACTAAAATAATATCCAGGGGATGCATGCAGAGCTGTCATTGACTGAGATAAGTCCGGTCGTGCGTCACGACTCTTTGAAACATCTCTGTTGCCGGAAATACATCCGCGGAAGATCCGCAGAGGACCCGTCAGTGTATCCTCGGTTATAGCTCCTCCAGAGCCTCCTCGATGCTCGATCCTCGATGTGCATTTAGAGACATTAGATGTCCTTCAACATGGCGCGCTGAAATCCATATCCGGGACACTACCGGAGGTTTTCTATAAAAAAGAAACTTATGAAATATATTCATCTTTTTTTCATGTTTTTTACATGAGTTTGGGCTGGTGGTGGTTGATTGTGGGGTGTGAAGCGCTGACAGGGTTCTGATATCAGTCAATTTGTGAAGACATAAAAGTTAAAGAAGATGCTTTACTGACACAGTGCAGATACCCATGTGATGTGACAAAAGAATTGGACCATGAATAAATACTAAAAGAAAAGAAACACAGATAATATTATGTAGATAACCACTTTGGGTCAGTGCCATTTTTTTAAGAAAGACTTAGAGATTTCCATCAACAAACACCACATTGGCAACCAAAGACCATTTGGGAATAAAAAAGATATCATAAATACAAAGTGACAGAGTAAAACATCGAGACGGAATGAGGAAAGACACAGACTGTAGGAATATCTGCAGATGCAGAGTGTGAGAATAAATCAAGAATGAAAAAAGCTCATTAGCTAAAAGGCTCCTCTCCCACCTCCTGCTGTGACACGTGGATGTGTGTGTTAGTGTGTGTGTCCAAAGGCTTGCATTCAAAAGGACAAAGAGCCTTGTCAAGTCAACATGCAGCCAGTCAAGCAAACAGTACAGGACACACACACACACACACACACACACACACACCCACACACACACACACACACACACACACACACACACACACACACACACACACACCCACACACACACACACACAGCATGTTTGGACAGTTGTATTGTGTGAGGGCGCTGATGATGTTTCCAAGTAATTTAACTTCAGATGGTATTAGGCTGTCTAATGATTACCATTCTATTTGAAATACAAACAGCCACAAAGAGACAGAGATATTGATGAGGATTGTTTGTTGTGAATTACTTTTACCATTACATTTTACAGTGATTGCAAACAGTGTTTGCATGGGTTCTCACACGTATGTTGGAAGTTCAGATTTGTTTAATAAAGTTTACATTTTATGTTCGATTAAGTCATGCACACCGCTGGGACCGGTGTGCTTGTTGTCATTTGGGGATTATAAAGTGTTTTGTCAATATATCTGAAATTACTAGGTTAGCTACAGTGGCGGCCGGCCCATAGGGACGCTAGGGGCGCCGCCCGAACTCTTCCCACATACAAAAAAAAAAATTAAATAAAAAAAAATATATTAAAAAAAATATATATATATATTTTATATTTTTATTTTTAATGAACAAGGTAAATATCATACAATTGGTATCAGTAAAATGTATAATCTACAATAAAATCTCGTTTAAAATTGTGTTACGATGTCTAAAGTTACTGATAAGTCACATGTTTCCTGCCTGGCCTTGCCCATGGCATTAGTTTATCATTACCAGGCGGAGCCCACGAGCCAAACAGCAGCAACCAGCACGTTGAAAAGTCTCAATAGTAAACTGTGCCGCCGAAACATAATTTCAGCCAATCAGCGCCGTCAAATATTTTGGTCATGAGGGCGCTCACGTTGGCGCCCACGTTGGCGCCCACGTTGCTTACGTGCGTTGACGTGAGTTGTCTTTTAGACTCGTGAGTGACCAAGGTGACGCAGTAGTTGGATGAGAATGGTGTGCAGGTGGAGTCGCCGGACCTCGGTACGCAGCTGGTACACCAGAAAGGCATGGCTAGCTGGATGCAAACAGGTAAATGCTATCTTTTGTTTCCCATGCTTGCTCTTCAAACAGCCGGGGACAGATACGATCTGTTCAGAAACTAGACAAAAGTTAAACAAGTACAAACCACAGACTGTCTGTGTCATGGAGAATAGAGTCGCTGGTTTATTTATGTCTGTATTGGCCGTTGTTGTGAGTGTGGACGGTCGGAGCATATATAACGTTAGCTTAGCCAAGCTCCATTCAGAAAACAGCATTCTAAAAGGTTTTTCGCCTGCCGTCTGTCTGCAGACTTGTCAAAGCATTAATTCATGGTTTTCACTAACAGTCAGTATGTTGTTACGTCGGCATCATTTAGAAACGTGTATTACAATTTAATCACGGTAAAATATGTTAATTTTGTTGTAGTTGTAGCTCCCGAGCGTGTCTTGTTTGAATGATGCGAGTAAACACAGCTGGCAGCCGCGGTGAAACTCGAGCGACTAGAGCAATGCGATAGGAGCGTTAAGAGCGAAGCGAATATTCGCATCGCGTCCGGTCTGAACGCAGCATTAAAGCGAGCTCCGCGCTGCATTGGAAACGCGCCATTACATCACCAGAAGTCCTAATTTAAGGGGTCATTTCTCCCAAAGAAAATATGTTTTACTCACTATATCAACAGCCCCACCAAAAATATTTTCCACCAGCCGCCACTGGTTAGCTAGCTAGCCTACAGCAGATCAGCAATGACATCAAAAGGAATCACAATATGATCAAAACATACCGATAAGATTTTCCAACAATACCTACAGTTGCCCAACTTTACAATCCCTGATCGTTAACAAGCGCTCCGAATATGTTTTGGTTACAACCAACCAAACACATTCTCCTAAACTTGCCGCTCTATTTAAGCTGCGAGATCTGCCTGCCTCACTAATGCTGCTGCTGCCATTGCTGCGTTCACTTGCTACTGCTGCTTTCATGTTACTGCTGCATGCCTGCCCCACCACCACCTCAGCTTCCATCCCAGCTTCCACCTGTAGGCTCGGTGGGATAGTTATCTAATCATCACTCAATGTTCTATGTACATCTGTGGAGTGATGAGGCCCGAGCCTAGACGCCAAACTCAAACTATATGCTGCTTCTAATAAACATGTCAAAGACACACGTGAGTTGTCTGACTGAACTACAACTATCTCTTTCCCATGCTGAGTCTCAATTTGGATAATGTTTATAGTGCACACCTCTTAGTATGTTGATCACTGTGAGCACTTGGGCAGTGTGTGAATTTTGCACACAGCTGCTGTGCCATAATTTGAAGTGATTATTGCCACTGTTTGCTAGCTAGCTAGTTAGCGTCATTATGTTCGCCTCAACATTACATCATTACAGACTGCTCACATAACCAAATTAAATTAACAGTGATTTTCGTTGTGGGTTAGTAAGTGTAGTGGTATGTTTATTAAAATGTGAGAAAAAAAACACAATTATATCTTTTATTTGTACAGTGCCTTGTTTACACAGCAAAACATTCTTCCCGGGGGTTCCCGGACCCCCCTAGAGGAGGTGAGGTCCTCCCCCAAATAAAGCAGGTTAAAATAATTAAATTGCATACACATTCTTTTAGTAAACTGCAGACGGGTCCCACAGACACAAACAGCACACAAAGGTTAAAGGTAAGCCTATAATGTTAAAATGTGCTAAATATATACAGGACTGTCTCAGAAAATTAGAATATTGTGATAAAGTTCTTTATTTTCTGTAATGCAATTAAAAAAACAAAAATGTCGTACATTCTGGATTCATTACAAATCAACTGAAATATTGCAAGCCTTTTATTATTTTAATATTGCTGATTATGGCATACAGCTTAAGAAAACTCAAATATCCTATCTCTAAATATTAGAATATCATGAAAAAGTATACTAGTAGGGTGTTCAACGAATCACTTGAATCGTCTAATTAACTCGAAACACCTGCAAGGGTTTCCTGAGCCTTGAAAAACACTCAGCTTGGTTCAGTAAACTAAATCACAAGTATGGGGAAGACTGCTGATCTGACTGCTGTCCAGAGGACCGTCATTGACACCCTCCATCAGGAGGGTAAGACACAAAAATACATTTCTCAAAGAGCAAGCTGTTCACAGAGTGCAGTTTCAAAGCACATCCACAAAAAGTCTGTTGGAAGGGGGAAATGTGGCAGGAAACGCTGCACAACCAAGAGAGATGACCGCAGCCTTAACAGCATTGTGAAGAAGAGTCGCTTCCAGAATTTGGGGGAGCTTCAAAGACAGTGGACTGAAGCTGGAGTCCAGGTATCAAAAGTCACTGTTCACAGACGTGTCCGGGAAATGGGCTACAATAGCCGTATTCCCATGGTCAAGCCACTTCTGAACTCAAGACAACGGAAGAGGCGTCTGACTTGGGCTAAGGAAAAGAAGCACTGGACAGTTGCACAGTGGTCCAAAGTCCTCTTTTCAGACGAAAGCATGTTTTGTATTTCATTTGGAAGTCAAGGCGCCAGAGTCTGGAGAAAGGCTGGAGAGGAGCAAAATCCAAGTTGCTTGAAATCCAGTGTGAAGTTCCCACAGTCAGCGATGGTTTGGGGAGCCATGTCAGCTGCTGGTGTTGGTCCACTGTGTTTCATCAAGCCCAGAGTAAATGCAGCTGTGTACCAAGAGATTTTAGAGCACTACATGCTTCCGTCTGCTGAAAAGCTCTATGGAGATGAGGAATTCATTTTCCAGCATGATCTGGCACCTGCCCACAGTGCCAAAACCACCAGTAACTGGTGTACTGACCATGGCATTACTGTCCTCGATTGGCCTGCAAATTCCCCTGACCTGAGCCCCATAGAGAATATGTGGGGTATTGTGAAGAAGAAGCTGAAAGACACCAGACCCAACAATGCTAATGAGCTAAAGGCCGCTATTGAAGCATCCTGGGCATCCATAACACCTCAGCAATGCCACAGGCTGATTGCCTCCATGCCACGCCGCATTGATGCAGTAATCCGTGCAAAAGGATTCCCAACCAAGTACTGAGTGCATTAATGGACATTTTCAAATGTTTGATTGTGTTTTGCTGTTATAAATCTTTTTTTTTTACTTGGTCTGAGGAACTATTCTAATTTTTTGAGATAGGATTTTTGAGTTTTCTTAAGCTGTATGCCATAATCAGCAATATTAAAATAATAAAAGGCTTGCAATATTTCAGTTGATTTGTAATGAATCCAGAATGTATGACATTTTTGTTTTTTTAATTGCATTACAGAAAATAAAGAACTTTATCACAATATTCTAATTTTCTGAGACTGTCCTGTACACTGCAAAAAACAAAAAAAGAGAGCATTAAAAGTAGCCCCCGACTTGCTTTATTTTTTTAAAGTAGCCCTCATCCTAAAAAAGGTTGGTGACCCCTGGGACGTTGTACTGGCATATGATTTGATTGGCTGATGCTTCCGTCGAAGCTTCAAAAGTTGAACATTGCTCAACTTTTGAAGCGAGCAAAGTGAAGCGACGGAACCACAATGCAGTTCGTCAAATTGTGACGTCACCCCATTCAAAGTGAATGGGAAGAAACATTGAAGCTTCAACGCATGCTTTTTTAGTTTTCCCCCGACTTCTCAGCGGAGGTGACGAAGCGGCGTATGAAGTATGGCGAAGTGAAGCAACAGCTCTGTACCCGGGGAATACAATCCGGCCTTATTTTCCCTGCCAGGATGTACACGCTGCACAACACGTGTGTTCAATACCCCTGAAGAGGTTGAGTCATTTCTTCGAGATGGAAAGGATACAGACAACGGCTAGATGTGGTGAGTTTACATATTTGGACCATCCAGCGGAGCATTGTTTTTTGTTTTATTATTATTTATTGTTGTGTTCCTATACTGACTGTACAACTTGAACTATGGTTTGTACCGACTTCAACGCTTCAAGCCTATGGATATATCCTGGCGTTACTGATGAAGAACGCACTGTAATTTCACTAGGTTTGACACTCCGCTATGCCCCTAGTTCAGGGGTCTGTAACCTTTTTGACCAAAAGAGCCATTTTGCTCCCTTTTCGCATATACATTTTTGTCTGGAGCCGCAAAACATATTTCATAGCTTGATAGCTTATACAGTTGTATTTATTGTTATATCATAGACAAAAACTACAGTTTTTTTGCATTTATTATGTATTACATTATACAAAGGCGCGTGGCGTAGTGGATTAGTGCATTTGGTATGTTGGTGTTCGGATCAGGGGAGCACAGGTTCAAACCCCACTGTAGTCAGCATGTCGTTGTGTCCCTGAGACACTTCACCCCAAATTGCTCCTGTGGGGATTGCCCACAGTATTGAGTATGTAAGTCGCTTTGGATAAAAGCGTCTAACAAGTGACATGGAATGAAATGTAATAAAACTGTTAACCTCTAATAAGAAACAAAGAACACCTATAAGGAGAATTAAAAAATAATACACAGGCCTACTTTAAAATACATTAAACACAGCACTTGGGGGGTCCTCTGCACATTTGAAGGAAAACATATATAATTACAATGGGCCCACTTTGAAATAAATAAAACATATAGCTGCACCATAAAAAGAGTTAAAGGTAGGGTAGGTAAGAATGGAGAAACCAGCTCGAGTGTGCTAGAACTGCCCCCGGGCGCTGTTCAAAATGGCAGCACACTGCTCCTAACACTAGGATGGGTCAAATGCAGAGAAACAATTTCCCCACGAGGGCTTAATAAAAGTCCATTTTATCTGGAATTTGAAAATACAAAACCGGAAAAAATCTGCCCCTTCCTTCAGACTTCCTTATAGAGCCCCTCCTCCAACACACACGAACGTGCACACAGAGTCGGCGTCATGGGGGATCATTCGCGGGCCATGCCCCCCCAAATGAGTCACTGTGCCCCCCCCAACGCAGGGTGGGCAAGCCTTGCCACTTTAATTTTTTTTTAAAATCATATAGCCTAAGTGAAAACGTTTCCACTAAAGTTTCCGTTTTTGTGTGAAATACATCAGAAATAAAGAATACAAATATAAAACACAGCCTGAGGTGTGCTAACTGCTGCTCTCTGATTGGTGTGTTGCTTGACCAATGACCCCCGACCTTTGTTTTGTTATCATTACGTGGCTGTGTGTTTAGATGAAAACCCAGTGGCGATCTGTTCATCTGTTACACTGATTATACAGTAAAGCCATCGAAAATAATATGATATACAGTACAGTACAAGTAGCCTACTTCTGGGTCTCTGTGTTTCATTCAAGCTCGGCTCTGTGTGTGTGTGGCATGAGCGCATTTTGTGAGTGCGCGAGCGGTAACGTGGAATGTTGTTGTTAGCATCTGGTTAGCTAGCTATGCTAACGGATATAAAGAGCTTTTTCTACACCAAGGTGGAGGAGAGTCCTCTCCAGGCAGACTGAGAGGATCTTATAATGTCAGCTCAGTGAGGTAAGGACTCTCTCAGTGTTTAGATAGTTAACTTTAGTGTAAGTTATCTCAGTGGGTCTCAAACGGTTTGGTCACCATTTATGTAAACAAGTATTTGCGAGGAATACCTTTTATATGATCATTATAGTTATTAAAAAATAAGAGAACAAAGGAAAAACGGGTATGAAATACTATAGGACAGTAACACAAGAATACAGTTTAAAAGGGGAGTGATTAGTAAAGAAAAAGTACATCTGTTTACAGTTCTGTTTCATATGGATGCTGAGAGATGTAGGCTATCCATAGATCTCTTCATTTTGCTCTCAAAGTGCACCAGATTGATGCATTTAACTTCAATATTTAAAAAATAATCTTCCCGGGGGAGCATGCCCCCGGACCCTCCTAGAGGAGGTTAGGTCCACCCTCACCTAAACCATGTTCACATGGATAGGATACTAAATACATTTGCACACTTTTTGTATGGTGACCTATGTCCATATGTTTCTGTTTTGGTGGTCGTGCCTCAACCGTGCATGTATGCACAAGTCATAGGTGTGCTATACAATAGCACTACACCCCTGCAATGTGTGTGAAAGACAGACTTTACAGCATGTTTTTTGAAGTTGCGTTGGTGTTTGTGTATTGGTTGTTGACGGCAGTGTGTGTCCCCCCTTGGTAAATGATTGCCCCCCCATTCGATTTGTTCTAGAGCCGACCCTGCGTGCACATGACCAATGAGGGCACCAGATAAGTTTGTGCACAAATGTAAGGTTGACAGGCAGGTAGGCCATCCAATTATTTTAGCCGGGCCGGCTCAAATGATTGGTCGTGCTTTTAACAGCGCCACGGCTTCCACAGATGACGTTTTTTGTATGTATTTATTGTCAAAGCATTTAATATATTCATTGCTATCGGGACGTTAAGAGAATTCCATGGAATATAACAAAAAGTGTTTTCTGAAATAAATTACATACCTCATTGAATTATGACTGAAGATCATCAGCTGTCTTCCTCTCCCTTGTTGTTCCTCGAAACGTAAAGGCTGCAGAACCTTTGACAACTTCTCTCTACATATCAAACATACCGGTAAGCCAGCATCGTTTGCTGTGAAAGCAGATAACTCTGTCCACACAGAATTAAATCCTGTGTTCCTCCGCTACTTTTCTTTTCTTTGATTTATCCATAGTTCGCTCATCGAGCCGGGAGTCATACTCACCTGCAGGAAAAGGCACTGGCGCGGGACCGTAGCAAGATGTGAAGCATATTTTAGTTGACCTAATTAAAACCGTTTTTTTTATTTTTATGTATCACAGTATCACCTCAAAATACAAGATACGAAACATTTTCAACCATGCAAGAAAATATAAATAGTCCTACAAATACTTGTATTTTATTTCCTTCTTATTTTTGTCTAAACTCAAGGGAGCCAGAGCAGAGGGCTTAAAGGACCGCATGCGGCTCGAGGGCCGCGGGTTGCCGACCACTGCCCTAGTTTGTTCCGGACGGAATAATGATGCTCTGCTGGAATTAAGATAAAAAGCTAATACTATTGGACACTCGTTTTCACTTGGAAATGATACGATCCACATTACGTCGTTTGAAGGTTCATCTGCATTCATATCTCCGTTCAGGCTTACTACCGCTCATTCATGCATTGTAACGCCCAACTAACTTTTAAGCTTATCTCCGTTATCTCGATCTGTGGTAGTGATTTAAAACAGTGTTGAATGCACCACATTTCATGTTTATAGTGTGTTAAAAATACTGAATGGATGTTTAATTTGTCTTAATGTTTTGCAATATTTCGGATTTGCTCTCGGAACAGTTTTATAATGTAATAAATGCAAAAAAACTGTAGTTTTTATCTATGACATATAACAATAAATACAACTTTATAAGCTATCAAATATGTTTTGGGGCTCCAGACAAAAAAAATTGTTGGAAAAGGGGGGGGAAATGGCTCTTTTGGTCAAAAAGGTTGCAGACCCCTGGTTTAACTGATCATCTTAAAGGATCGGTTAAATAGCCTAGGACAGGGGTATTCAACTAAAATTCAACGAGGTCCAGTTAGAGAAAATCTCCCCATGCAAAGGTCCGGAACTTCAAAATGTCTAACTTGCTTTATGAATTAGTGTGATATATATTGAAGTAGCCTGTAGCTTTATCAACGTCTGCATGTAATCAACAACTGACTGCCAAATAAATAAAGTACAATTCAAAAACAACAATATTTATTGTCAATTAACATTACTTAAATACTGTGGATATGTGTAATGTTCCTCACGGGCTGCATTTACAAAAAATAAATAAAATAGCTTTTGAAAATATGTGCATCTTAAAAGTGCTTAATTTTAGATAAATAAAATAAAGTGTAGCAGCAGCTTGAGTTTCCCTTTTTCTTTGTTAACCGTTTCACATCATGACTTAACAGTTTCAGCCGATTATAGAACAATATCAGTCTTTACACATCATAACAATTCAACAGTTTTAAAGTTTCTCTTTCTTTCCCTCTTATATTGCAGACCCTCTCTCACTTTGTTTTATTCAGTGCGAGAATTGAGCTGGAGCTTGTCCTGCCAGGAGTTTAAATCTGGGCTGAAATGGTGTCAGGGCCATTCCCATACACATGCAGGTGCTCATTGGTTACAGTGATGCAAACACAGGTATGGTGAAAAAAGAGAGAACTATTCGAAGCAGAAAAAAAGAGCATAATATACCATCTGACAAAGGCCTGTGCTATAATGCTTCAATTGACTGGCTATTCTTTATAATATACTCTGATCAATAGGAGACAGAGATGTTAAAGGTGACCTATCATGCTATATTTAAATGATATAGTGTATGACCATACCTATATAAGGTATATTTATACATTTTATTTTTCAAAATACCAAACAGATCATTTTTTAGCCATGCCTCGTTTCGCTCATTTTCGCTTTATTCCAAACCTGCCTATGAAAATTCTGAGCAGCAGCTGACCACGCCCCCAGCAGAAGAGCCGGCGAGAGTCACGTTACCATGCTTGCTGTGATTACGAGTGTGGAATACACATGTAATCTCAGAGCAATGCATGTGTTCAAGCATATTATCAATTTGATCCAGAAACTGAAGCAGCGGAGGTTTTGGTGGAGGTGCAAACATCTCGGTTGCAGCAGGACGTTTCTGAATGGTTAGTTGACAAGCTGTTGTCCCTATTTTTACTCTGTTACGATGCTTGCTACTTATTCCATTCATATTTTGGCTAATTAGCAAGAATGCAATGTGTACAGTTTGTAACTTAGAGTTTGTAACGCAAACACAGCGATACATATATATATTTATAAAGGGAGACATTCATATTTTCAGCATATATACAATGGCCTCATTGCGTTTAATAGTTTACAGTCCTTTTCTTCCAACATCGTGCAACAACCGTTGGAAAGTTCAATAACTTAGGGTGATAAAAAGTATAACTCCAACACCTCAGTTGTCAGCATTATGTGTTTCATGTGTTTTAAAAGCTCAGTTATTGACTTCTTTCTAAAGGGGTACATGTGCAACTTGCGCCACGATGCCTTCTGAACCGGAGCATGTGCTGCATGGAGATACCACACGTAACATTAGCTTCACTAAGTTGTCTGTTTAGAGAATACATTTTTCACATGTCATTCAATATATGTTTATCACACTAGGTGTAAAGACGGATGCAGGAACATGAGGACTCTGTAACCTGTGTGGTGGACCATCCTGGATTTGGTTTTGACTGAAATTGTAAAACGAATGCTAATATTGTTCATGGAAATAAATACTGGTGTATATGTCTTTATGCAATCTTTCATTCTGTCATTGTACATGTACTATTATATACTACACAGCAATGGCAAAACACACCCATGTGTACAACAACAAGTCCACACACAACCTTATGCTTTTGAAATCAGAATATTCTTTACCCATCCAAACATGAATAATCACGACATATTTGATATCAACTCGGAACTTTATTGTCAAAATCAACGGTTATTTGAATCAGGATCAGAGTGGTGATTCCGGCCTGCGTTGTCCTCTGATCCGTGAAATGTCTATGTTGGGTTCAGACAGCAGCCAAATTGAACCGTGTAGCATACCCGGCGATGACCTCCTCCCTGTCAGGTTGCTCATAATGGTGCAGGGTCCACAAAGACTTGGTCGAAGATGAGGTCCATCAAGTTGGCCACGTAGCATGTGCAATGTTAAAAAAAGCACAACAAAAAAAGTGGTTTAGATTAGTATGCATGTCGTCAACAACAACATACCAGGGCTTTAGCTCCGTTTTACTCGTGGTGTGTGTCCCCTCGCATACATACATACAGTGTTGTATCCTAACACACCCCCATTTATATTCATGTGCGCAAACAAGTAAACATGCAAAAGCTTTTCCATATAACGCTGCAAAAAACGGCATGTCTCATTAGCTTAGCGTAGCTTAGCGTAGCTTAGCTTACAGATCGATGATATATGATCGTTCTTACAGACTACAATCACAAAAGCTTTTACATAACGCTGGAAAAAACGGCACTTACCTCCAGAAGATTACGTTTGTTATTATAACTTACTCAATATGATTTTTTAGAGGATACAAAATACTAATACATAGGAGAATAAATACTTGTGTTATCGGCTAGGCTAGGCGTGGCTTTACAGCCTTCACACAGATCGCCATTACGGCAGTCTGAACATGTTCGCAAATGCCTGATAATTAAAATAAAAGACAAAGCAAAGACTGCGGAGCGTACAAAATAAAATGTTACAAGAACATATAAACACCTAACCGATTACTAGTTGGGGTTGAGGCGACATTGATACGGCGAAGCTACATGCTACATGCTACAAGCAAGAGATAGCTTTATCAGGAAAAACACCGCTAAATAAAAACATACAGCTTCAGAATTGGATGTGTCCTCACTGGCCTGGTCCCGGATGGTTGGTATTGATCCCGGGTGTAGCATTAGTTTGGAGGCATATCCGTGTTGGACTTGAGAGAAGTTCATAAACATGTCCGTGGTAAAATGTTTGGAACACACACACAGAAATCTGCCGGGGTCTTCTGGCACATGTCCCTTGAAAATGAAGTCTAGCCACAGATTATTCTCTTTTTGCACTGATGGCATTGCATGCAGTCCCCTGTTCCGAGTCTTGCAGCCAACAACAGCACAACGTTTAACTGGCTTAGACATCCTAGCAAGAGCAGGCAGAAACACAGATGTGACTGGGGTTGATTTAGCCTGCCGATAGCCTATATGCGAATGAGAGGTTTGGCAATGCACGTGGCCGTGGCTCATTCCCCTGATAGGTGGAGAGTTGACCAATAAGCGGAGTACGTCTTTGTGACGTAGAAAAGTGTCGGAATGTGGATCCATTTTTTTCAGATCCGTTGCAGCCCCTTTTTTAGAGATTTGGCGAAGGAGGAAAATAGAGAGGGTTGTGTTTTCTGACACTTGGCGAGTTCCCTGGAACACCGGGGACACATAATCATGTATAAAAGACGTACAAAGGTGCATTTTGCATGATAGGTGCCCTTTAAGTTATAAATCAAGGGTTTTTATTATTATTTACAGCAGGGGTGGGGAACCTTTTTCCTTTCAATTTTTACAACATCCTCCGAGGGCCGTACAAATGATTGAACTCAACCTCTGCTTAAAAAAACTAAAATCACAGCCCATTCATTTCGCCTTTCTTTCATGCTGTGCAAAGAAAAAGCAACCTCTTAATCCAGATATCTCACCATGACTCACGTATGCATGCACGTGCACGACCACCAAAACAGAAAGATATGGATACAAGATGTGTGCAAATATATTTAGTATCCTATCTATGTGAACATGATTTAAGCTTGTTCACATGCTTCATGTTCATGTTCATAACTTCAATAACCTCCTCTAGGGGGCATACTCCGGGTCCGTATAGGTCGGCGTCTGGGTCCGGATCCGGCCCGCGGTCCGCCTGTTGCCGACCCCTGGCCTAGGAGCTCTTACATGGAAGAGGTGAGGAGGACGGCGCGTTTCGTTAAGGCCGTTGGTGAGAGTGTTTCACGTCTCGTTTGGGGAGACGGAGGGTTCATGTTTTCTTATGGTGTGTTTTTGTATGTTTGTTTATATGTGATCCTTGATGTGACAATGTGGTCTGGTAGACGAGTAGTTTCTGTTTCAATATTTACAATGAGGTCCCTTTTGATCATTTTGGAGAGATGGGTTAAAATATCATCATGGGAATTTCTCATGGTTAAAACCAGACCCTTTTATCTGCCCAGAGAATTCACTTCCATCATTACAATTGCAGCCTATATACCACCCGATGCTAATGCTAAGCTAGCTATGAAGGATGCATGTAGCCATTAGCACGCAACAGACATTACACCCGGAGTCTGTATTCATCATTGCTGGAGATTTCAATCACTCCAACCTAAAGACTGTTCTCCCCAAATTCCACCAACATGTCTCATGTCCCACAAGAGGAGATAAGACCCTGGATCATGTATATACCAAAGATGCAAGGCCCTCCCTCTCCCCCATCTGGGTCAGTCAGACCATATCTCACTGTTCCTTCTACCCAAATACCACCCCCTTATCAAACGAGTCAAGCCCTTGGTCAAAACAGTGAAAGTCTGGCCTGAGGGAACAGAGTCCAATTTACAGCATTAGCTTCACACCACCAACTGGAACAACTTAGCTGTAACTGCCACTATGGATTCCCAAATAGACATTGACGCATACACCTACATCATTGATGCCACCAACACCAAACAGATCAAAATCTTCCCTAATCAGAAGCCATGGATGGATGGGTAGGTCCGCCAACTGCTGAAGGCACGTGACACCGCCTTCAGGTCAGGAGACACGCAGGACTACCGTCTAGCCAGGGTTGAGCTGAAACGGGGCATCAAAAGGGCGAAGCACTGCCACAAGCTAAAGATTGAGGAGCACTTTAACACCTCTGACCCCGACGCATGTGGCAGGGGTTACAGACCATCACAGACTTCAAACCCACCCGGGCCTCCCCCCGTCCACTGACCCCTCTCTTCCAGATGAGCTTAATTATTTTTATGCTCGTTTTGACAGGGTCAATCACGAGGTAGCCACTAGGGCCACTCTCCCTGCAGACCATATGCCCCTCACACTCTCCACCACAGATGTGCATGCTGAACTGAGCAGGACAAACACACGTAAGGCCGCTGGCCCCGATGGCATCCCCGGACGTGTACTCAGCTCTTGTGCTGAGCAGCTGACCAGGGTCCTGACTGACATCTTCAACCCAACCCAATCTTGGCCCAAGCAAAAGTCCCCACGTGCTTCAAATACACCTCCATTGTGCCTGTTCCCAAGCACGCCACTCCAACAAGCCTTAACGACTACCGACCCATGGCACTTACATCAACCATCATGAAGTGCTTCGAGAGGCTGGTCCTGGCTCGGCTTAAATCATGCCTCCCACCCACACTTGACCCCTACCAGTTTGCCTATCGTCAGAACAGGAGTACGGATGACGCCATCTCCACAGCACTACACCCTGCCCTCTACCATCTGGATCAGAGCAACACCTACATACGAATCCTGTTCATTGACTTTAGCTCGGCATTTAACACCATCATTCCTTCCAAACTGATTACCAAGCTCAGTGACCTTGGCATCGACCCCTCCCTCTGCAACTGGACTTTCTCACAAACAGACCCCAGCATGTTAGAATAGACATCCTCTAATCTCATCCTTAGCACTGGTCTCCCACAGGGCTGTGTGTTAAGTCCCCTCATATATTCCCTCTTCACACATGACTGCAAACCTGTACATGGCTCAAACACCATCGTTAAGTTTGCAGACGACACTACAGTGGTCAGGCTTGTCAGCAATGACGACCACAATGACGAGACGGCATACAGGGAAGAGGTTGAGCATCTGGCAGAGTGGTGCGCTAACAACAACCTGGCTCTCAACACCAAGAAGACGAAAGAGATGTATTCTAATTTATACATTTTCCCATCTATTTACATTTCCCATCTATTTACCTTTATTTTTCGTATCATTTATTGTGTACATACTACTGATAATTGTGTATATAACTGACTGTTTTGCACTCTGGTTAGACACTCCTTAATTTCATTATACTGTGCTTGCATTTTATAATGACAATAAAGTAATCTAATCTAAGAGACCCACCTAACATCCACTGAGATTTTGCGTTTAAGAAGACGATGGCAAGGACAGGTCATAACTGCGTCATTTTCGTCACACTCATTCATAAATCTGTTCTTTTTTCAAGTGAGGGACATCAATGCGGACATAGGTGGTAGATATATAATAATACAAGGGACCTTATTGGGTGAACAACTTAATTTAATAAATGTTTATGGGCCAAATATTGACGACCAACTTTTTTACAATAATATTTTTCTGAATATCTCTTCACTTAGAGGTAACATTATAATGGGTGGAGATTTTAATTGCACCCTCAACACTCTTGTAGACCGATCGTCAGGCATAGATGCCTCCCACATACAGACAAGGAGGGTGATCTCACAGTTCATGACGGATATGAGTCTGTGACATATGGAGAGTCCTAAACCCTGACTAGGCAAGTTTATTTATATAGCACCTTCCACTTTGTTCTGACAGCTGAACTTGCTGCGACACACAGAGAGAAGAGCAAAGAGGAGATAGTCTGTGTGAATTACTTTAAATTGTGGACAAGGGAGATAGCTCCCATTGTTCTGTGACCTGCCAATCATCAAACCGGTGGTCATATTTCATTATGTGTTCATTTTTATCTGAAGTTGTACCCATGGATGTATAGAGAATAGTTCTACCGCAAAGTTATTTTCCGTGGGGACTTCCGGCAACAATCTTGATTCTGATTGGCCAGAAGACTCGAAAAAACATCAGCAAAGATGTTTTATTGTGAAGATGATCACTACGTGACAGAAGTTTTCAAAGCCATTTATGGTCTCCGGTACTTCCAGTCCAACGCCTACTGCATGCACAGCGTTAGAAAATCGGGACTTCAAAATAAAAGTTTGACTTTTTTCCCAAAAAAAAAGAATTCCAATTTCTTTTTTCAATTTGTTTCACATTAGTATGCATGAGAAGTGACAGGTGACACGCCCCAATTATGCAAATGAGCTAAGTCCCGCCTCCCATTGTTCGAGATTCTTTGATGTGAGTGGGTACAATTATGTTAATGAGCTAAGTCCCGCCTCCCTTTGTTCGAGATCCTTTGATGTGAGGGGTGAGGTGTTATCACAGGTAGGTGTGAAAAGCCCCCCCGTGTAGTGCCTTTGTTGTCTAATCCTTTGATGTGTTGATTAAGGCAGTCTCTTTGAAGTTTTGTTGTCTGGCCCCTGTCCCCTCACACCCCTTTGTAGTCTAATCCTTTGATGTGAGGTGTTGAGGTGTTATAACAGGTAGGTGTGAAAAAAGCCTCTGATGTTAATCTAGGTGTTGATTAAGGCAGTCTCTTTGAAGTTATGCGTGAGACTGTCTGGCCCCTGTCCCCTCAGAGTTGTCTAATCTAATTAGCATGTGATGTTTGCCCTTTGATGTGAGGGTTGAGGTGTTATAACAGGCAGGTGTGATTTCACACCGGTGTGTTATAAGCCTCTGATGTTAATCTAGGTGTCTCTTTGAAGTTATGTGTGAGACTGTCTAGCCCCAGCCCCCTCACCGCCCAGGCCTCTCCCCCTTTCTCCACCCCCTTCCTTTGGCTATGAAGACAGCAGATAGTGGGGGGGTGGAATTAGGTGAAAATAGAAATACGCTCAAACTAAATAAAAAGACAGTCATTTCCACTCACCAAGTCACCTTTCAAAAAAGAAAAATGGCCAAGAGACGCCTCGATATGGGTTTAATCAGCGAGACGCCTGTGACAACTTACTGCCATCTGTCCGGAGCGCCAGTCAAGAAACGAATGCAGCATCTGTGCGGGGGTCAGACGCCTACAGCCGAAGATTTGTGCACAAACTTATCTCATGCCCTCTTTTGGTCATGTGAGCGCGTTCATGTGTGCTGGAGGAGGGGCTCTGTGAGGAAGTGGCAGATTTCCCCCCGGTTGTGTACTTTTCAAATACGAAAAGAGGGAAATAATAAAATATCCTATTGCCCCCATGATCTTTGTCTTTTTTATAATTACTTTACACAACTATAAGGAAACTCCATATGGAGTTGTATGAGGTTGTATGGGTGTAATATTAGAATTTGCTGTATGCAACAAAAAAAAAGGTTTGGCTGGTGAAAAAGACTCTTACTTTTACAGAGGGCTCCGCCTCCCACTCAACATAACAAGTCCCGTCCTCCTCACCAGATCATGTAAAAGTAAGGGGGTGGAAATAGATGAAAAAAGAAATACGCTCAAACTAAATAACAAGCCAGTCATTTCCACTCACCAAGTCACCTTTCAAAAAAGAAAAATGGCCAAGAGACGCCTCGATATGGGTTTAATCAGCGAGACGCCTGTGACAACTTACCGCCATCCGTCCGGTGCGCCAATCAAGAAACGAATGCAGTATCTGTGCCGGGTTCAGACGCCTCCAGCCGAAGAACTTCAGGAAGAATGGACTCTGAAAAATGGCGATGTTTGGGGTTATGTATTCAACATATGCATTTCTACAATCTGAAGAATGGAGAAACGTATGGACCCCGTAGTGTTAAAGCGACACTGACCTCAACAGATTGGGCTGTGTTAACTCTGGTGTCTTCCAGAGATCTCCACACAACCACTGTATCGGATGAAGTACATCCGATACAGTGAGGGGGTGGAAATAGATGAAAAAAGAAATATGCTCAAACTAAATAACAAGCCAGTCATTTCCACTCACCAAGTCACCTTTCAAAAAAGAAAAATGGCCAAGAGACGCCTCGATATGGGTTTAATCAGCGAGACGCCTGTGACAACTTACCGCCATCCGTCCGGAGCGCCAATCAAGAAAATAATGCAGTATCTGTGCCGGGTTCAGACGCCTCCAGCCGAAGAACTTCAGGAAGAATGGACTCTGAAAAATGGCGATGTTTGGGGTTATGTATTCAACATATGCATTTCTACAATCTGAAGAATGGAGAAACGTATGGACCCCGTAGTGTTAAAGCGACACTGACCTCAACAGATTGGGCTGTGTTAACTCTGGTGTCTTCCAGAGATCTCCACACAACCACTATATCGGATGAAGTAGTGCATCAAGAAACCATAGTGGAACCAGCGGTGTACAAGATATTTGCAAAGAAAAGCAAAGAAACACAGACAGCATGCAAGATCAAAGAGGAGTTTTCACCGCTGACCCTCAATGTGGAGGAAGAAGAAGGAGATATTCCCCCGCCGCCAGAAGTGAGAAGAGTCCTGACAAGCACCGTCTGGGAAACTAAAAGCGGACCATCGGGGCGATGGTATTACCGCCCAAGCCGTTTGGTGACGCTGGGGAAGGACCCCTCTGATGATTTTATTTTGGAGTATTTCAACTCTACATGCAGGGGTTTTCAGATATCCTTGCGGGTGCCTCTGACTGCTTGGCTGAAAATGATTGATGGAAAAGCTACAAAGCTTAAAGAACTTTTTAAATAGAGTCAGACATCGATGGACATTATACTGGTGAAAAAGACTCTCACTTTTGCAGAGGACTCCGCCTCCCACTCAACATAACAAGTCAAACCCTCCTCACCAGATCATTTAAAACTAAGGACCCCTCAAAGAAAAGCTGTGTTTTTCTACCTATGTAAAAGAGCGTCGGGGGTTGTCTTACGAAAATGTGTTATCTCTGTATCAAGATGATGTGTTTAAAAATGAATTTTGTGAAAAATACCAACCGTGTGAGAGACGTCATAAAGACACTCATTTTAACCACAGTGTTTGTTCTCTACAAATGTTTAAAGATTGTTACAAAATGTAAATACAAATAAAAAGGTATGGAGACCCCTGTGTAAAAAGAATGGCTGAAGTTTGTAAACTGGAAGACATTATGGATATCGTTCGTTCTGGCAGTACTATTCTGGGTAATTGGGAAACGATTGTAAACGAAACATTTAAAGTGGTCCTGGAATCTTCATTTTCCGAAACATTCTGTAACATTACCAAAGAAATGAAATACACATCAAAAGTGTATCATGTGCTCTCATTGTATGCTGTTTGTAGATGTAATGCATCTTTGTGTCGAAAACAGCATACACATGAATATTTTGACTAAAGTGAAAAAACTCCACCATGATATTTCCAGTAATATGGGGAATTCTAAGCTGGAGACGGTCCTGGGGATGTTACAATCAGTATAACTATTGCTTTTTGTGTGTGAAAAAATAAAAATGTATGTTTTGAACATTTGACAGATTTATGCTTAATTCTCTCAAAAAGTTACCGAAAGATACACTTTTTCTTTTTAAAAAGCTGGCCACTACCATGAAAGTACTCTGTTTTATTAGATTTCGTCAAGCATCTGACTCTTAATGGCAGTTTGTCATTTTGAGGCTATTTCAGTGAAGGCTGTTTTGAACATTTGACAGATTTATGCTTAATTCTCTCAAAAATGTTACCGAAAGATACACTTTTCTTTTTAAAAGCAGACCACTACCATGAAAGTACTCTGTTTTATTAGATTTAGTAAAGCATCTGACTCTTAATGGCAGTTTGTGATTTTGAGGCTATTTCAGTTAAACAAGGCTGTTTTGAACATTTGACAGATTTATGCTTAAATTCTCTCAGAAAGTTACTGAAAAGATATACTTTTGTGTTTAAAAGCTGACCACTACCATGAAGTACTCTGTTTGAGTAGATTTCGTTAGGATTCTGACTCTTAATGGCAGTTTGTGATTTTGAGGCTATTTCGGTGAAACAAAGCTGTTTTGAACATTTGACAGATTTATGTTTAAATTCTCTGAGAAAGTTACTGAAAGATACACTTTTCTTTTTAAAAGCTGAAAAGTAGATACTGAAGTACTCTGTTTTATTAGATTCCGTAAAGCATCTGACTCTTAATGGCAGTTTGTGATTTTGAGGCTATTTCATTGAAACAAGGCTGTTTTGAACATTTGACAGATTTATACATAATTCTCTCAAAAGGTTACTGAAAGATACACTTTTGTATTTAAAAAAGCTGACCACTACCACGAAAGTAATGGAGACTGCCCCTGTCTTGTCACATAGATTATACTATCTGTGTCGTAAAAGCTGACCACTACCATGAAGTACTCTGTTTGAGTAGATTTCGTTAGGATTCTGACTCTTAATGGCAGTTTGTGATTTTGAGGCTATTTCAGTGAAACAAGGCTGTTTTGAATATTTGACAGATTTATGCTTAAATTCTCTCAGAAAGTTACTGAAAGATACACGTTTGTGTTTAAAAGCTGACCACTACCATGAAGTACTCTGTTTGAGTAGATTTCGTTAGGATTCTGACTCTTAATGGCAGTTTGTGATTTTGAGGCTATTTCAGTGAAGGCTGTTTTGAACATTTGACAGATTTATGCTTAATTCTCTCAAAAAGTTGTTAAGCTCAGCGCATGTATGGCATAGGGTGAACACTAGCTTACCCGCTGCAGTTCGGTAGGGCAGGACAGGAAAGGAAAGTAAAGACCCCTGGGAGGGTCTACTGTGGCTCTGATTAACCCAAAATAACTCTGAGGGTCTTTGAAATCTCGGAATATGATCTGGGGGTGTCCAAGTGGATATAGGCCTGTACAGTTTACAAAAGGGTAGAGTGAGGTGAAATCACAATAATGAACCAATTCATCTGCCGCTGCCGTGTACCTCAACTTTACAGCACATGTCCTTCCCCCGTATAGAGCATCGCGGGGGCTCAATGGTTCTGGCGCTTTGTATTCCCTGAGGAAAGCCTGCAAATCTTGATTGGATTTTTTCATCTCAACCCATGTATGCTCACGCATAACGATCACTTTGGCCCCGTGAACAGACTGTAGCTCATGCAGCTTTTCCTCACTAGCAGCATGGAGCTGCTCAAATGTGTCACCTGTCAAGGGGTTTTTCCTCATGACCCTTGTAGCAAGATGGACACCCGTGATAGAAGCAACCAAGAAATTCCCAAACAATCTTTGCCCCCGCAACTTCAGCAAAACCATCCACGACAAAACGTCCCACTCGTTTTTCTCCTTCATTCAACGCATGTTGAATAAATACACCTTCAGTTTGGGCTACCCACTCTAGCCATTGAACACCTGCGTCTGAGTACGTCTTGTTTTCACGGCGGTAGTCGTCGGGTGGGGGGATTGCCAGGGTTTTGGGCTGTAGAAAGTTTGTGGTAAAAACTTTCATACACGCAGAAGCTATGGTCGCACGACTAAAAGGATCAACTCCTGTCTCTCCGAGAAACCCTTTTCGAAATAAAGTGGCCCCCTGGGCAAGAATGTCCACATCGTTTTTACAGTAAAGCAATGCCTGCTTTCGAAAATCAAAAGTACCCTTGCGTACCGTCTCATACCAGGTGAAAAAGTCACTCTTTTCATCAGTTGTCATGCGTTCAATCCCATAACAGTGTGCTGGATGGTAAGGTCCGATATAACTCAGATTGGCCTTAGAGCTGAAACTGTGAGGGAAGTATCCCTTGATTTTATCTTCAACTCCCAAAGCTTTTGGCATTGCTGCTAAACGCATAGAGAGATAAGACAGTGAGTATATGTACTTTTGTCCGAAATCCTGGTCAGTAAAAGAGATCACTTTACTTCCTTGCATTATCAAAGAGGGTTTTAGCCCTTGCTTGATCATTGCGTTGGTAATGAGATAGATGTCAAAACCCTTAGCATTGTGAGCGATGAAGGTTGCATTTTTTAACTTTGGGCGCCTAAAGTGTGCCAGAAACTGCAGTGCACAGTCGGTACCCTCCGCGACCCAAATTTCACCCGCAAGGGTTTTTGTGCACACCAGGAAGGGGACATGTACACCATCTGCCCCCGCCATTGTTTCAAAATCATAAAACACAATGTTGTCATTGTGGTCTGTCTCTTTGGGCAACACTCCGATGTAACACAGATGTTTTTCACCATCGGCTGTAGAAGCAGAGGGTAATCTTTCGCTGCATGTCTTACATTTTTTCACAGCACACTTGTGTGTTTTATCTGCACTACTCTTGGGAGTGTAGTAAGAAAGTTGACAATCTACACACTTTTTGTGTAAATCGCAATGTCTGATGATCTCTGTGTCTGTTTTTTATGTCGAGAGTGACAGCGGCACGTTTTGTTACAGTCTTTACAAAAGATGGGTATAAACTCTTCCAGAGTACATGAGGGGTCAAGCTGTAGCCTGTGTAACAATGTTCGCAGACATATGGAGAGCCTAAAAACCCCTTCAAGTTTTTAATCCCATAGTAATGGTTTTTGAAGAGAAACAAAAACACAGTTTTGTCTCGTTTGGGACCGTCTGTCTGGAATTTACAGTGAGCACGATCTTCATCGCCTCTGTAAAACACCACAATCTTGCATTTTAAACTCTCTTCGAATTTATCAATGTCGTTGAATGTCACAGCTGTCTGATCTGTCAAACCCACCTCCCTCTGAATCTCTTTACCATGTTCAAAACCTTCATTATCAGTGAGGTTGTCATTCAACAGTGCTAAATTAATAGCAAAACACAGCTGGTTGGACGGGTTCTGTACAACGTAAAGAAAACGCCTCTTCTTTTTCTTTTTAACAATCTCATTGTCCAACATTTTACTAGCCAATCTTTTCTCACCACCGCCACGGGGGGATTGCACAATTTGCACCACTAACTGAAGGTTGCTGTCTGCCATTACCTCCAAATGTGACTGCACCGCATTGAACAGAGCGTCCTCAAAATCATTCAGATTATCACCGGGGGCATTTAAAATGGCTGACACATTAGCCTGCAGCTGCTCGCCCTGTAGTTCAATCTGTACAATATATTCCCTCTCTGCCCGTGAAAAAGCTTCCTTTAGCATATCATGTACATTGTTCATCAGAACCCCATAATAGGCTGTAAAGTCTGCCTCATCGTTAGGAGGAGTTAGGACTAGAGACTGACGCAGTTCTGTGTTATTGAATACAGGTCGAGACAAAACACATGCTGAAGCATTCTGGATAGCTCCTCCACCATTCTGTAACGAGGGGCCTGGTGATTCTGACGCATTCGGGGTGTCATTTTGGTCAGAGCTCCCGCCATTGCGCACGGAGGAAACTGGTGATTCTGAGTCACTCGGGGTTTCCCTAACATATCCACCATTCTGCACGGTGGAAACTGGTGATTCAGCATAGGTTGAAGCTATGCTATTTGCTCCATTCAGATGGAGTACTCCGTCTGCGAGCTGATTTAAAAGCCCGAGACCGGGGTAAGTGTCAGAGTTTTGGTAGCAGTCTAACACCCATTCCAAAGCGCTATCTAAGGTTGTTGGATGGCTTGAGTTTGTTTGTGATGAGGTGGAAGGTTCGTTTGCAACTGGTTATTCGTCGTTTAACTCACTGACATTGTCTGAACACCGAGGAAATGACATATCTCCATACATGAATTCCTCATCACTGCTTAGCTCATTTATGTCATTTATAGAATGAAGAAAATACATTTCTCAATCTGTTAAATCATCCATGTTTGACCGTTTATGAAATAAAAAAAAATAAAAAATACATTTGTCACAGCTGAAGAAACATACCGTTCGGTTACATTGGCACCAATTTACATGAGACCCTCTCCAGCTTATTCAGTTGGTGTGACCATAAAGTTGACAGTAGCAGCAGTGGGGCTCCTCTTGATAATAGTTCGGTTGATCTATACAGAAAAAAAGACAGAGAAAAAAGAAGGATAAGTATTTGAAAAAACATAGGATTATACATTTAACAACTATTAATTTATCGAACATCTTATAAAATAACCATACAACTCATTTACCGGGGTGATATCTCGTCAGGAGTGGATCTGTGAGGAGTGCAATATCGACCTGAATGTCACGTAGATTCTGTGTTGATGGTTCGCCCCCGACCTGATGACGAGGGTCTGAGTCTGTCTGACTCGATAGGAGTGTGTCTGGGACGGGTTGTAACTCGAACTCATCCAAGTAGACACTGCAAATGTCAAAATCGCCCTGAAGCTCTGGCGGAATCTGTGTGGGGGTTTCAGACCTGAGCGGCTGCAGGGGGGCATTGAAAAGGGGCGAGTCTGTCTGGTTATCTGAGGCACGGCGGAGGGTATAGTGGTTGATGGCTATCCCTATGAGATCGGCAGTTGTCTCAGAAGGTAGGCTGAGTGTAGACTCCACAGTTGCGAAGTTTGTGGTACACTGATGGAGGGTCTATGCTGTAGACTTCATCACCTTTTTAACAAGAGAGTAAAAAAAAAACGTTATTTTGGATACTTTACACATAAAAAAACATATTTGATTTCAAAATAAAATACAACAAATATAGTTTAAATATACTCACTTTCCACAGGGGGTGAATCAAGGTAGGCTCCAAGTACATAGCAGATCCTTTCTAATACTAGAGGCCCTATTTGACTCAGAGTATCCTGAGCTGAGACACACAAAAAAGATTTGATTAGAATCTACACCACATTATTTTATACTTTTTTAGTAAAACATGTTAAAGAAGTAAAATAAAATAAAAACAGAAACTCACCTAGTATTTCAATAATCCTATGACCCCACACATTAGGGTATTCAGCACACAGGATCTCTACTGTAGACAGAAAAAAACATAAAAATGTTTAAGTATCTAATAATATACTATCCACATAATATATATATATATATATATATATATATATATATATATATATATATATATAGCGCAGAGCAGGAATGCCAGGATAGTTCATCATCTGTTTTCTCCAACTGTAGAGATCAGATCGCCTTATAAACCCCAAATAACAATGCCCAGGTCATTGCCTCCAAAAAACCGACCAATCGATTTAATCCTGAGAACCAATCGGGTTAATCCTGATAGTCTAACAAATTAGCATTACATTTTGTTTTTCTAGCAGAGAAAATACTTTTCAAGTTTATTCTATCCTTATATATATATATATACACATTAATAAATATGTAGATACACAACCGGGGAAAATCTGCCACTTCCTCACAGAGCCCCTCCTCCAACACACATGAACGCGCGCACATGACCAAAGAGGGAAGGAGATAAGTTTGTGCACAGATCTTCGGCTGGAGGCGTCTGAACCCCGCAAAGATGCTGCATTCGTTTCTTGACTGGCGCTCCGGAAGCATGGCGGTAGGTTGTCACAGGCGTCTCGCTGATTAAACCCATATCGAGGCGTCTCTTGGCCATTTTTCTTTTTTGAACGGTGACTTGGTGAGTGGAAATGACTGTCTTTTTATTTAGTTTCTTTTTTCACCTAATTCCACCCCCCACTATCTGCTGGCCTCATAGCATGTGACAGGAAGGGGTGGAGAAAGGGGGAGAGGCCTGGGCGGTGAGGGGGCTGGGGCTAGACAGTCTCACGCATAACTTCAAAGAGACACCTAGATTAACATCAGAGGCTTATAACACACCGGTGTGAAATCACACCGGCCTGTTATAACACCTCAACCCTCACATCAAAGGGCAAACATCAAAGGCTAATTAGATTAGACAACTCTGAGGGGACAGGGGCAGGACAGTCTCATGCATAACTTCAAAGAGACTGCCTTAATCAACACCTAGATTAACATCAGAGGCTTTTTTCACACCTACCCCTCACATCAAAGGATTAGACTACAAAGGGGTGTGAGGGGGCCCAGACAACATAACTTCGAAGAGACTGCCTTAATCAACACATCAAAGGATTAGACAACAAAGGCACTACACAGGGGGGCTTTTCACACCTACCTGTTATAACACCTCACCCCTCACATCAAAGGATCTCGAACAATGGGAGGCGGGACTTAGCTCATTTGCATAATTGGGGGGGTGTCACCTGTCACTTTTCATGCCTACTAATGTGATTGAAGCAGGATGAATATCACTACTTATCACAATGCCGTTTTGTGATGACTTTCAAAGAGAAAAGCAGCACACTCTGAATAAAATATTATTATTATTTTTTTAAATGTTTACGGTCTGTTTCCGGTATTTGTTAATGACTATGTGATGTGAGATGTGAGACTGGAATTGCACAGGGGAAAATAACGTATCTATGCAACAATTTTAGATGCGGATTTTGTTAAACTAATACCTTTGTGCTGTGGACCAACACTAGGGGAAGGGGGTAGCAATAAAGATAACACCATTAAACAGTTACACAACATAACATAATTAATATCGATAGCAGCGTCCCTAGCAACCACCTTAGTAACAATGAAAACGTTGTATGGACACAATTTCCTGAAGTAATCTTCTTAATAACTAGCAAACTAAAGATCATGTACATCCACTGCACACATAATCTGAAATAACAACTCATATTTCTCTCATCAAATGACATCAAAACGCATTTTAATGGCCAAACTAACTTTAAAATAGGCATTTTCCATCGAGACTAAAACGAAGTTCGGCCATGTTTTTTTTTTCTGCAGGGAGAAATTTGAAGATCACGTGACATAGACGCCAGCCATTGGAATGAATGGAATTGCAGTTGGAGGTCAACCAATCACAGAGCTTGAGAACTAATCACGGGGCTTGTCAAACAGAGCACATGGTGTAGTCCTAAACGATAGCTGGGGATTCTGGGTAGTGTAGTGTCTTCTGTCATCCTTTACTCTGAAAAAATATTTGTTTCTCCGAATCGAAGGGGAAAAATACAAAAGCATTGCACACAATTTAAACCAATCAATGTTGTGTAATTAACAAGGATAATCTGGTGTTTTTTAGTCGATGAGTAGTGCAGATATCACTGTAAAATCAATCGACAGTAAGGGGAATACTTACTTCCGGGTGTACAATTCTCCGTTATCCAATGGGAATGGACACTCACGTTGCCTCTTAAGGGCAGCTGACACAAACGAATGCCGTGCTTCCATGAGCGTCAAATCCCGCCGCAGATGGGAATACATTGAAATCAGTTGAAAGCTATTTGCGTCCCTTTATGAAACTGAAGGAGCCTAGGAGCGTCACAACTGCACGCCACGGGACCCTGACCAAGCGTCGCTCCTGGACGATTATGGAGTGAGAGTGTGTTATGAAGGGATATACGCTAAAAAAATGGCATACGCCAGTTTCTAAAATACTAATTTGACGGGAAAATGTGCGGTCCTCCACGCAAACTCTAACCCATGCATACGCACTAAGCACAACAACTGGAGAGACGAGAAACTGTGACACCTTTGGCAGAAGGAAGAATGGAGAGAAATATGTGGAAATAATACCATAAATAAAATGTTACCTCTCATTTATCATATATGAAGAATTCATTTTCAAACATTGATTAAAGCCAATCTTAAAATTATTAAACAAACGCCTGTTTGCGGCGACTCAGTGCACACAAAAACATAACTTGGAGAAATAAATAAATATGGATGTTATTTAAAAACACCTCGAATATGTTGTGTTAATGTTATGAAATGTTTTCTCAAATTACAATTACGTCTAAACTGACGCCGTTTTGCATTTCTATAGGTTGTATAGATACGAGCATGGTTTTATATACTATCACATTTAATCGTGTTTTAATGCCGTTTCCCAGTACAAACCATAGACTGTATATATAAATGCACGTAGTGTCCGTGACGTCACCCATAAGATTCTGCAGAGTTGCCGTGAAGCCCTTAGTGGGCGGAGTTGGCCACTAACGGCTCGACTGTGACGTCACAGTCTAATCCGGCCTGCTCCAAATAAGGGCAAAGAGGCGGAGCCGAGGCGGGACCTGCTGCCTCCGAACTGGAAGTAAACAGAGCTAGCTCAGGCTAAGAAGCTAAGCTAACATGAAATACATGCATACCAAGTTACTGCTAACAGTGTAGTTCACCTATATAAACGTTACATTCATAATCAAATGAGACAATCTGCAAGAGAATTAGCTATACTTTGTTATTCTTAATGTTTGCCATTCACACGTTGAGAAAAGACGGACTCCACCGCCCGGACCTAACGGAGCCGCAGTGGGCTAGCTGCGGGACGCCGGCTGGAGCTAGCCCCCTGCGGCTCCGTTAGCTCCGGCCTCCACCACTGGGATAATTGGGTCCCCTATTAACATTTGCTCCCGTTTAGCATTATGGGTGTCATAGCCATAGACTATAAAAGTCTTACCCAAGGCTGAATCATAAACTAAAATGTATATGTATGTATAAAGGGTTACGTCCTTAGCTAGCTAATAAGTAGCAAGCTAAGCTACCAAGCACACAAACACCTGCGAACGGGGTTAACATGTATAATATTAGAATTTTAGACTTCTTGGAAGTTCTGTTAGTACATTCAAGCGCAAAGCACAACATTTTAATTGTCTGGTATTTGTAACAATATTCCCTAAAAGGCACAATCACCACGAACACGGCTCAAGAACAGGGTCAAGTACAGTAACTACAACTAACTAACGTTGTAGCCTCTATAGTTGTAGCCTAGCAGAGTGGACAAGTTGCTGACAGTGAGGCATGTACATGTCCATCAACGTGACCACGCCCTAATTTATGCAAATGCTTCAAGACTTAATATTAATTAAACAGATGAGTTGAGAAAAAATTCACCCCCCACACAGTAGTCATGAAGGGGGAATCTAACTATACAGAGAATATTGTTTTTTGAACCACGATGTAAACATGTTTATTTCTGCTGTAAAGTTGGGCATTTTAACATGGGGGTCTATGGAAATTGCTCCCTTCTGCAGCCAGCTCCTACTGGCCACTAGATGAACTGCAGTGTGTGGCACTTCCGTATTGGCGTCCCGGCTCTACCCCAGAGTTTGCCGCTTGGTACAAACACACTGCCTGAGGAAGGTTATGTTTTTTTTTTCTTTGTCATTAACCTTTTTCGGAACACTTATTTATTTATTTTGGTGACGATCCGACCTCCATGCTGCTACTCTGGTTTAAACTGCATCCACCAAACGATATGATTTATCTCGACCTCCCCAAAATAACCAAAATCTGACATAGTGTGAGATGTCTTTTTTAACTGTTCTGTCGTCATTTCCTGCAATCTTCTTTATGCAGTCAGTCAAAATGAATGAATGAATGGGCATTTCTTTGACTATTTATAGGCAAATATGGGCGTTACGTGAAGCTGCGCCGCATTTCGAGTCGATTGTGATTTATAAAGGGAAACAGGCGTAGGAAGTGCTGTACGCACTTCCCTCGTCGGTACGCAATGTATTCTGAATCGGAAAATGTCGGAACATTTCTGTACCTATTTTTTTGCTTTGTACTACGTAAGCAACCTTCCCACGTGAATCCTACGCAAGGCGTCATAAATGAGGCCCCAGGACAGCAGAATGTCTACACTTGTTTCGTCGTGGTCCGGAAACCCACCTGTTCCCACTGCAATGTCCAAGCACTTACGATGGTTTGGCTCATGTAAAGCAAATTTACCTGCAGTTGTTGTTGTTGTTCTGAGTTTGTATCTTCATGGCTTATTGCACTTAGTGTTAATTTCGTCAGCTATTTTGTTATTTAGTTTTAGTCTTTGTCCTGTGTTAAATTGTCTTTTTAGTTTTAGTCATATTTAGTCACCTTCATCCTGTTTTTATTTAGTCAAGTTTTAGTCGACTAAAGGTCTGAGCATTTTAGTCTTATTTTAGTCGACTAAAACAGTAAACATTTTAGTCAGATTTAGTCGACTAAAAGTCTGAGCATTTTAGTCTTATTTTAGTCAAAGAAAACTAATTATTTTAGTCTACTTTTTGTCAATGAAAACGGTTGAGTCTTTTTTAGTCATCAGATTATATAGAACATTTCAGTCAAACTAGTCTAGCCAAAACCAATAATTTGTCATTTTCGTCAAACGTTTTTCACAATAAGATTATATCTTGTCCTTATTTGATGAAAAACACAGGTTGAATGATTAAGAAAGCAGCTTTGCAGAGAGTATCTGGTCAGGTTTGTGGTGTTTTTACCTGTGTTATGGCCACATTGCTTCCCTTCTGATGAAACAATGCATTAGCTTTTTTTCTCCGCCTCATTGTAGCGAAAATGGGCCCACATATCACATTGTTTCTTTCTCCCAAGCAGTGGTGGCTTTAGACTTTTTCGTTGTCAGTCATTTTGACGGACAGGATTGTAACATTTCCGTCATAATCCATTATTACCCGTAGAGTGCACAATTTATCACTCACTCGCGCTGACGGGGGGGTATTCGGTTAACGCGAGTGCGACCACTGCTCCCAAGCCCTGTTGTTGCCATTTTATTTTCTGTTAAATAAGGTTAGTTAGACCATGAGTTAGACCCGAGTATTCCTGACAGTTCACAGTGTGCCGCTGCTCGGTGTAATTCAAATGTACCGCCGCACGCAGCACAGACACACAGCTGCTGCCCAGCCGCAGCACCGGAAATGGAACTGCTGGGAGAAAAACTGACTATCAGAGATGTAACGTTATCTTTGATAATATTTCGTCTCCTCATTTTTCATCAACGAAAGTAAAGAGAGATTTTGGCATAGTTTTTATTTAGTAAACTACATTTTCGTCTCGTCACTTTTCGTCAACGATATTGCATGATGATTTTGTTACAGGAAAAAAAGGTTGTTGACGAACATATTTCGTCATAGTTTTAGTCAACGAAATTCACACTAATTGCACTTATAGAGTGAGTAGGTCCTGTGCATCAGGAAGATGGTGCCGTATCATGTCAGACACACAAAAACTCTGAGGATAATGCCCGGGAGGCTGAGTTAATAACATGCGTTTATGTGTACAGATAGTCAGAAAGAGAAGAGCGATCAAGAGTGAAAGGTGAAAGTCCCCCGACAGTCTGTAGCAGCATAGGTAGGGCCTGGTTCAAGGTAAGCCTGAGTCAGCCCTAACTATAAGCTGAATCAAAAAGGAATGTCTTAAGCGTACTCTTAAATGTGGAGAGGGTGTCTGTAATATAGTCATTTTTCCTGTTAATATGAGTTACGCAGCATTTTGAATAAACTGAAGATTCTTTATAGAGTTTTTGGTACAGCCTGGTGTGGCCGTCTCTCTAGAGCAGGGGTCGGCAACCTTTCTGATATGAAGTGCCATTAAAAAAAATGTTTTATCAGCGTGTCGACTATCGTGAATTATCAAGGGGGGTGGGGGGGGGTGCTCGACGCTCGTGAACTGTCAACAGGAGGGTGGGAGGAGCCTCGCTGCGGGGAAGCAGTGTGTGGACCTGTAAGCGCAACACATTTAAATAATTGGTTTAAACGGCATAATAATAAGGACGATCGTCCGTTCTGTGATTCTCCAGAACACACATGTTATGTGTTATGTTATGACATTAGGGTCATGCATAGTGAGATGAGATCGCTGTCCCTTTAAGAGAGAAAGGGGTGTGGCGTGTGTGTGTGTGGATGGTAGAGCGAGAGTGAGCGAGCATGTGTATGTTTCTGGAAGTGAAACGAGGCAGCAGAAAAACAGAGATCTGTCGTCTGATGTATTTTGTGAAACAGAAGAACAACTAAATAAATGCAACGGCCTCCCAAGAAGAGCTCGTCTCTCTCCAGTCATTTAAGCTGAAGTGGGTTATTGAACCTCAAGCTTGTTGCTTCTGCCCTGGGAGATGACAGAGAGTCATCCCCCCCTGTTTCCTCGACTACGGTCTGGGAGCCGATAGGAAAGTTCAACACACAGATGGCCAGTCCGCCCCTTTGTAGCATATTATTTCGTTGAGCAAGATCGCCACTGGGCTTTCAACTAAAGACACAGCCACGCAAAAACTGCGGCATTTGTACAGCTCCTTATGGGTACTGCAATTTGTGAAGTGCTTTCCTCTGTGGTGAAACGATCAGCACTGCACCACGGAGGAAAGCGGCAGAAAGTCGCCTGGAGTTAACCTGTTAAGCCCCAAAGCGGGAGACTCCCGATTTCATTGCCCTCTCCCCGGTTTCCTCCCGGGGTCATATTTCTCCCGATTTCTGACAAAATCAGATTTACTCACGACTGTTTCCACTCGGACTTTAATACAGCTACACCATTGTTTGGTTTCCATGGTAGCGCGTCTCTTTAGCAGCGCGCGCAACTCAAAGTTTGAGAGGGTGAGGAAGATGAAAACTGAACAAGAATCGACAACTCCACCCTCTGCTCACTCCTTTCCTGTAAAATACAGGTCCAGCCCACACATATGCTCCATGGTGCTACAGGCATTGCCCTTACAACTACAATAAGCATGTAAATGTTAATCTACAGCTCCGGCGATCCACAAGCACAGAGACGCAGCCATCCTCGACAACTACTGTAGCGTCACCTTGGATACGAGTCCAAACAACTCACAGACACACAGGCCAGGGCGCTGACACGGTGCCCTTTGAGCATCAGATCTGACGACGCTGATTGGCTGAAATTATGTTTCGGCGGCATAGTATACAGACAGCAACAGTCAGCTTTTTGGCTGCTGCTGCTCTGGCAGAGGGCTCCTTTTTACCGCCCAGACGAGAGAGGGTAATGATACACACTGCGGCCAGGCAGGAAACATGTGACTTATCAGTAATTTTAGATATCGTAAAACAATTTGAAACGAGATTTTATTGTAGATTATACATTTTACTGATACCAATTATATAATATTTACCTTGTTCATTAAAAAAAAAATGTAAATATATTTTTTTATTTATTATTAATTTTTAATGACAATCAAACATGTGGGAAGATGGTGGGCGCCGCCCCTAGCGCCATGGGCCGGCCGCCACTGCAAGTCTCATAAGAAGCATCTAAATGACCCCTGAGCGAAAAATGCTAACGCACTTTGGCACAGAACTCAAGATAAAAGATACCCTTATTACTTATCGTAGCTGCACATACAAAATATCCTATTTAAAGCTGAGGTTCCACAGATTATTTAGGTATATATGTGACCTGCTCTATCGAAATCAGTCGCATTGACCCGAAGACACATTTTGAGTTGTATACACCGTTGGAAAGAGGAGATTCCTAGCTTTCTAATGATATCAGGATTGTTTTTGTACTCCAAATATTAAGCGAAATATGTCACATTATATAATGACTGTCACCGAGTCATCATTTTGAGAAAAAGGCCTTCAAAGTTTTCTGTTCTCTGGAATCCATCGATCTGATTGATTATTAGCGGAGCAAATGATCAAAATACTACGGAGGGAAGATATTTTCGTTTGGATTACTGGTCTGGGGGAAGCTCGCGAGTGTGTGTGTGTTTGTGTAATTTTGCGTTTGTGTGTATTGTGTTGGTTTCCCGGGGAAAACCCTCACGAGAAACACCGCCTGTTGTTATGCCTGCTGTGACGTTAAGTTACTCCGTTCTCCACTTGTAATTATGCCGTTACAAGCTTCAAAGTTGTATTTATCATCTGAATTTGCCGAAACAAGTTTAATATTCTGAAAGCCAAGACTTTGTTTAACTGAAATCAGATGAAAACAAACTGTAACGGACCCTGTCGTGTTATTTATGATTACTCTACGCTTACATTCATAATGTCAGCCGGAGGGAGGGGGGGCGGCGCTGCAGAAGAGCAGATTGCCTGTCATCTTCCCTTTACAAGCTTAAAGAATGTATTTATCGTGTGAGTTTGGAAATAAAAGTTTCATATTCTGAAAGCCAAGACTTTGTTTGTTTAAAATCAAACAAAACACCCGAACCCCGAAAAAATTGTTTTTTACGCAAATCCAGGTTTATTTTTAAATGAGCCGTTGCGACTTCCGACTGATTTCGATAGAGCGGGTCACATATATCATCACTGAGTGATCCGAACTCGCGACAGGGGAAGCAAACACAGACATCACAACACGTACCTTTACGTAGCTTTCACAGGAGATCGTCTCACCGTAGCTGTCAATCTGATCAAAACACAAAAACGCGGCTGAATCGGTTAATCCATAGGTTGATAATGTTTCTGTGGAATAATGTTTTTTAATTTATAATCCATAATTCCATTTTTATGTAAAAATCGGAGAGTAAAAGTTAGCTGCTAATGGTAGCCACCAGAGTTATCGCAGCTTCCGGTTTTGGCTATGCGTCAGTCTCACACATACACATTACCAAATAAGGAGTATGTGGGAGTTCCCCTCGATTCCATTGGTTTAGAAAGAGATGTCATTCAGCAAAATCGAGCAAGGGGGGCCAGAGATAGGTCAAATCCACCCAAATGACCCCAGAAGTGTTTTTTTTTTGCTAAATCTCTCTTAAAAAGGTACAATTTCACTTGTTTTGCATCAATCTTAATACAGGGTACTTATTATATGTTGTAGTTTGGATTCCTAAAGCTTTTAGTCTACCATCCCATCATTCAAGGGTGGTTTTCACTATAAGTCATTTTTCTTTTTTGGACGGACACAATAATTTACATTTTTTTACTGTGTTCAATCTGAATTTACTTTAAAATAAAAACATCTATATTGATTCTGACACTTCTACATCCAACTCACAGGTGTAACCTTGCTTTGAGAAAAAAGATTATTAATTTAACCCTTTTAGAAGGGAAGATATGGTCATTTGTTCTGGGAATGTCATTTTCGAGCCTGAGACCTGAAAAACAGGCTTGGGGCTTAACAGTGAAGAGAGCGGGGCTGTGTTCCGTGCATTTTTTAAAATATTTTGCACACTTATTCCACTAATTCCTAGTGTGCCACTGGTTACGGTGCCGTGTGCCAGGGGTTGCCGACCCCTACTCTAGAGCAAGACATCTTGAAATGGACTAGACAATGTATTAAATAGACAGACCATTTGACATCCTCCGCCCTTCAGTAGACCGGTGAAGAGGATCACAACATTGGATTTTTTTTAATCACACACAGCCAAGCACAGCTTTTATATGATCTATTCAAAAATGTAAATTGTTCAGAGTTCTGACACTTCTACATCCAACTCACAGGTGTAACCTTGCTTTGAGAAAAAAGATTATTAATTTAACCCTTTTAGAAGGGAAGATATGGTCATTTGTTCTGGTAATGTCATTTTCAAGCCTGAGACCTGACAAACAGGCTCGGGGCTTAACAGTGAAGAGAGCGGGGCTGCGTTGCGTGCATGGCTTCATTCTGCAGGTAACGGAGAGACGCGCTCTGGCGGCGGTCTCGTTCAGGATCCTATTTAAAATAAAATGTAAATATTTTGCACACTTATTCCACTAATTCCTAGTGTGCCACTGGTTACGGTGCCGCGTGCCAGGGGTTGCCAACCCCTACTCTAGAGCAAGACATCTTGAAATGGACAGACCATTTGACATCCTCCGCCCTTCAGTAGACCGGTGAAGAGGATCACAACATTGGATTTTATTTAATCACACACAGCCAAGCACAGCTTTTATATGATCTATTCAAAAATGTAAATTGTTCAGAGTTTCCATGCAGTGGTTGAACACGAGTCTTAAAGTTGTTTCTTTTTGTTTGAGTTTGTATGAACTTCAGCTCAATTTGAGTTCACAAACACGTACAATTAAGACAGGGTACGCTTCGACACACATACACTCAGAATTAATTCACTGCATGCATGAACACATGCCCCACTCTTATGCTTCAGCACACACACTGACACACTCATAACACTCAGTCCGCTGCTAAAGAACACACACATGCCAATACACACAGAGACAATACTTTATATACACACTTGAGTACACGGTGATATTACAGAAATATACTCAATGACGTTATAGGGACACAAATACAACAAGGCTTTATTTGCAGAGGGAAATAAACACAGGTGTTTGGGGTTGTGTTTACAGAAATCAATTTTTGCATACAATTAAGCTCCATATTACACATCACAGCTATACGATCTCAAATGAGGCATGACAATCCTGAAGATAAGACAGTTCAAAGCATGTGAATCCATAACTTCAGTAAAACCAACCCACTCTTTGCTCTAAATCACAACTTTGAGGTAACAACTTTGAGGTATCACTCATACTCACTGGCAACAATATTATATTAATAGTACTATATGAACAGCAGTTGTGTTTTAATCTTGCAAACATATTACATTTTCCCTAGGGCTTTCCATGTTAATGCATTAATGCTCATAATTAATCTGGAAGCCTTAATGTGTTAAAGGTTTGACCCCAACTTCCTCCGCAGTTGTCATTCATAACACTCCGTTCAATGTCTCACTATGGGATGCGCCTCAACGCGTATGCAAACAGGAGCATCAATCTCATTACGCCAATCCTGATTGGCTGGTTATCTTGACGTCAGCGTCAGGGAATCCACCCACCCTTTAAGTAGCTTGCACTACGTCGCAGCGTTATTCAAACACCTCTTCTCGCTTCAGATCTCGAAAATCAGTAGCCGGGCTAGCTTAACGGTCCACAGACTGAACCCAAGCTAACATTCGGTGGACGGGCGCTTGCCGGTTACTTTTCTTTGCTTTGCAGAAGAATTAAACAAATATTAACACACCAGTTAATATTGTAATCTGCCCCGCCGTTTTTTCTTTCGACATAACGGTAAGGTTTGATTTTTTTCTTCAAACAGTAACATACCTGTTGCTAGTTTATGCCTCCTCCCTGGACTGGGACGGTATAGAGAGGCTCGGCCTGCTCTGCATGCCGCCCATGGAACCGCTTGTGGCAGCCCTCGACACTGAGCAGGAACCCCATGCCAGACAACGGCTCTCCCACCGGATTGTAGAAGCGATTGTTCTGGCTTATACGAGTCAGGGTTTGCAGGCACCATTCTACTCGTGGACTGGCTACATCCTGGGCTTTGTTCAAGGGTGTTTCCATCCAAGACATTTGTGCAGCAGCAAGCTGATCCTCACCGCTCACTTTTGTCCGTTTTTACAGGCTAGATGTCTCTGCTCCGAGTGTGGCCCGCGCAGTGCTGGGCCCCGTGTTGAGACAGGGTTCTACCTGTTAAGTTCTGGTTGTTTTGGTGATTTTCGAGATAAGCATGTCTAGCAATACGGGAGTTTCAATATCCCATAGTGAGACATCTAACGGAGTGTTATGAATGAGAACTATAGGTTACTTACATAACCCCAGTTCTCAGAGTAACATGAAGTGAGATGTCTCACCAGACGGCCCTTCTTGCTAAGGTGAAGCAAGAAGAGGTGCTTATTTTGAATGACGCGCAAGCTACTTAAAGGGTGGGTGGATTCCCTGACGCTGACGTCAATATCACCAGCCAATCAGGATTGGCGTAATGAGATTGATGCTTCTGTTTGCATACGCGTTGAGGCGCATCCCATAGTGAGACATCTCACTTCATGTTAATCTGAGAACTGGGGTTACGTAAGTAACCTATAGTTTCCAGCGCAGATGTTTACCGTTGATGTCATAATCTTATGAAGGACCCAAATGCAGCACTCGAGAAACCAAGTAGTATCGGTAATGTACCTTATTGGTAATAATAGCAGAGCAGAGCGATACCAGCAGAACAGTAACAGCCGGATGATGTGCAGGCAAACGAACCAGAGGACAGCAGGCAGAATGTGAGTCAGGGTCGGGCAGAGGGTCAGGGAGCAGGCGAGGCAGTCAACGTAGGTACAGGCAGGGTCAGAGAACAGGCAAGGCAGGATCAGGGAACAGGCACAGCAGGCAGATCAGGGACAGGCAGGGTCGGAACCAGGGGCATAACGCGAAACCCGCAGGTCCCCACCAACCCGTTCACGTATCTAACAGATAATCCCCACTCAGCGAGACACCCGCTGAGAAGCCAACTCTGGTTATTGGTAGCTCTATTATGAGACACGTGGATTTAGAGACCGAAGACTCCACAGTCACATGTATTCCGGGGGCCAGAGCGGGCGACGTTGAGGCGCATCTTAAACTGCTGGCTAAAAATAAACGTAAATACAGTAGGATTGTTATTCACGTCGGTGGTAATGATGTTCGTTTACGCCGATCAGAATGCACCAAACTTAATGTGGAGTCGGTGTGTAGTTATGTTAAAACAATGTTGGACACCGTAATCTTCTCTGGTCCCCTCCCCAATCTGATCTATGAAAACATGTATAGTCGCATGTCATCATTTCAGCGCTGGTTGTCTTGGTGGTGCCCAGCAAACAATGTGGGCTTCGTAAATAATTGGACAGCCTTCTGGGGAAAGGTTTGCGTGAAATATCCCTTGGGAAAGTAAAGGAGTGAACTCAGGTGCAAGATAAAAAGTGACTCTGTCCTTGTTTACTTCCGAAGCTCTCACGCTCTGTTCAGAAGAGAAATACTTTTTCCCAGAACTCTGAATCGCTGTATTGGGCCCGACCCGAAGTGAATCCAACCAGTAAATAACACCTAGGGGAGTGAGCAGCCAACACAACTCCTCCCCACGGACTCTCTGATTCGCTTAGGAGTAAAATGGGACGGAAGAGCCGACACAACTTCGCCCCAAATATGTCTATGTATACTGTTGTTGATTCATGCAAAATGCCCCCTGTTTCTGACTGGCTGGTCCCGATATCTGTATCGCACGGCAGTAGAACTGGGAGTCCAGAGTACTCTGTAACTTGTATTGGTGTTTTTTCCATTAAAATCAGATTATTGTTATAACTTTTATTCCGGTGTTTTGAACTCCTTCTCTTATTAATCTGACCAGGCTCATCTAACGGACGGCGCGGAGGTGGGCTTTAAGCCACCACCACTGTGTTTGCTCCTACAGCAGTCATCCATAGGAATCCCGAATCCAATAAAATACCCAATATTAACGGTGTGTGTGTCTGCCATAGACTGTATATATAAATGGACGTAGTGTCCGTGATGTCACCCATAGGATTCTGCAGTGTTGCCGAGAAGCCCTTAGTAGGCGGAGTCGGCCACTAACGGCTTGACAGCAACGTCAGAGTCTAATCCCACCTGCTCCAAATAAGGGCAAAGAGGCGGGACCTGCTGCCTCCGAACTGGAAGTAAACAGAGCTAACTCAAGCTAAGAAGCTAAGCGAACATGAAATACATGCATACCAAGTTACTGCTAACAATGTAGTTCACCTATATAGACGTTACATTCATAATCAAATGAGACAATCTGCAAGAGAATTAGCTATATTTTGTTATTCTTAATGCTTGTCATTCACACGTTAAGAAAGGAAGTACCGATACATAGCAGAACAATTGTGGCGATGTTCAGCTTAATAAGCCTTGTTCAACATAATTTATTTAGCTAATACTACAGCAGGCGAACCAAGTCTGCATTTCGCTGCATTCCTTGATCTCCAGTTATAACGACGAACTCCACTGCCCGGATTTAACAGAGCCGCAGTGGGCTAGCTCTGGGACGCCGGCTGGAGCTAGCCCCTTGCGGCTCCGTTAGCTCCGGCGGCCACCACTGGAATAATTGGGTCTCCTATTAACATTTTCTCCCGTTTAGCATTATGGGCGTCATAGCCATAGACTATAAACGTCTTACCCAAGGCTGAATCATAAACTAAAATGTATATGTATGCCTAAAGGGTTACGTCCTTAGCTGGCTAATAAGTAACAAGCTAAGCTACCAAGCACACAAACACCTGCGAACGGGGTTAACATGTATAATATTATCATTTTAGACTTCTTGGAAGTTCTGTTAGTACATTCAAGCGCACAGCACAACATTTTAATTGTCTGGTATTTGTAACAATATTCTATAATTCTATAATATTATATAGCCTCTATGGTTGTAGCCTAGCAGAGTGGACAAGTTGCTGTTAGCTGACAGTGAGGCATGTACGTGTCCATCAAAGTGCAAAAACTTTAAGACCTAATATAAATAAAAGGGTCGTGTTAGAAAACAATTCACTCACAGATTCATAATCATGAAGGTGGAATCTAACTATATCGATAATAATATTTATTGCATCCATGGGTAGAAACATGTTTTTTTCTGCTGTAAAGTTGGGCATTTTAACATGGGGGTCTATGGAAATTGCTCCTTTCTGCAGCCAGTCCCTAGCGGCCCATGTATGAACTGCAGTGTGTGGCACTTCCGTATTGGCGTCCTGGCTGTTCCCCAGAGTTTGTCGCTTGGTCTCTGCCCAAGGACAATTTAAGGTAAAACCTAATAGAGGTGTCATACATAATAACCTAATAAAAGTAAATGTAACAACTACTACAGTGCAACAAAACAGGAAGATTAAATATGGTCTCTTAAAGGGCACCTATCATGCAAAATGCACCTTTGTACGTCTTTTATACATGATTATGTGTCCCCGGTGTTCCAGGGAACTCGCCAAGTGTCAGAAAACACAACCCTCTCTATTTTCCACCTTCGCCAAATCTCTAAAAAAGGGGCTGCAACGGATCTAAAAAAAATGGATCCACATTCCGACACTTTTCTACGTCACAAAGACGTACTCCGCTTATTGGTCAACTCTCCACCTATCAGGGGAATGAGCCACGGCCACGTGCATTGCCAAACCTCTCATTCGCATATAGGCTATCGGCAGGCTAAATCAACCCCAGTCACATCTGTGTTTCTGCCTGCTCTTGCTAGGATGTCTAAGCCAGTTAAACGTTGTGCTGTTGTTGGCTGCAAGACTCGGAACAGGGGACTGCATGCAATGCCATCAGTGCAAAAAGAGAATAATCTGTGGCTAGACTTCATTTTCAAGGGACATGTGCCAGAAGACCCCGGCAGATTTCTGTGTGTGTGTTCCAAACATTTTACCACGGACATGTTTATGAACTTCTCTCAAGTCCAACACGGATATGCCTCCAAACTAATGCTACACCCGGGATCAATACCAACCATCCGGGACCAGGCCAGTGAGGACACATCCAATTCTGAAGCTGTAAGTTTTTATTTAGCGGTGTTTTTCCTGATAAAGCTATCTCTAGCTTGTAGTATGTAGCATGTAGCATGTAGCTTCGCCGTATCAATGTCGCCTCAACCCTAACTAGTAATCGGTTAGGTGTTTATATGTTCTTGTAAAATTTTATTTTTTACGCTCCGCAGTCTTTGCTTTGTCTTTTATTTTAATTATCAGGCATTTGCGAACATGTTCAGACTGCCGTAATGGCGATCTGTGTGAAGGCTGTAAAGCCACGCCTAGCCTAGCCGATAACACAAGTATTTATTCTCCTATGTATTAGTATTTTGTATCCTCTAAAAAATCATATTGAGTAAGTTATAATAACAAACGTAATCTTCTGGAGGTAAGTGCCGTTTTTTCCAGCGTTATGTAAAAGCTTTTGTGATTGTAGTCTGTAAGAACGATCATATATCATCGATCTGTAAGCTAAGCTACGCTAAGCTACGCTAAGCTAATGAGACATGCCGTTTTTTGCAGCGTTATATGGAAAAGCTTTTGCATGTTTACTTGTTTGCGCACATGAATATAAATGGGGGTGTGTTAGGATACAACACTGTATGTATGTATGCGAGGGGACACACACCACGAGTAAAACGGAGCTAAAGCCCTGGTATGTTGTTGTTGACGACATTCATATACTAATCTAAACCACTTTTTTTGTTGTGCTTTTTTTAACATTGCACAGGCTACGTGGCCAACTTGATGGACCTCATCTTCGACCAAGTCTTTGTGGACCCTGCACCATTATGAGCAACCTGACAGGGAGGAGGTCATCGCCGGGTATGCTACACGGTTCAATTTGGCTGCTGTCTGAACCCAACATAGACATTTCACGGATCAGAGGACAACGCAGGCCGGAATCACCACTCTGATCCTGATTCAAATAACCGTTGATTTTGACAATAAAGTTCCGAGTTGATATCAAATGTGTCGTGATTATTCATGTTTGGATGGGTAAAGAATATTCTGATTTCAAAAGCATAAGGTTGTGTGTGGACTTGTTGTCGTACACATGGGTGTGTTTTGCCATTGCTGTGTAGTATATAATAGTACATGTACAATGACAGAATGAAAGATTGCATAAAGCCATATACACCAGTATTTATTTCCATGAACAATATTAGCATTCGTTTTACAATTTCAGTCAAAACCAAATCCAGGATGGTCCACCACACAGGTTACAGAGTCCTCATGTTCCTGCATCCGTCTTTACACCTAGTGTGATAAACATATATTGAATGACATGTGAAAAATGTATTCTCTAAACAGACAACTTAGTGAAGCTAATGTTACGTGTGGTATCTCCATGCAGCACATGCTCCGGTTCAGAAGGCATCGTGGCGCAAGTTGCACATGTACCCCTTTAGAAAGAAGTCAATAACTGAGCTTTTAAAACACATGAAACACATAATGCTGACAACTGAGGTGTTGGAGTTATACTTTTTATCACCCTAAGTTATTGAACTTTCCAACGGTTGTTGCACGATGTTGGAAGAAAAGGACTGTAAACTATTAAACGCAATGAGGCCATTGTATATATGCTGAAAATATGAATGTCTCCCTTTATAAATATATATATGTATCGCTGTGTTTGCGTTACAAACTCTAAGTTACAAACTGTACACATTGCATTCTTGCTAATTAGCCAAAATATGAATGGAATAAGTAGCAAGCATCGTAACAGAGTAAAAATAAATAGGGACAACAGCTTGTCAACTAACCATTCAGAAACGTCCTGCTGCAACCGAGATGTTTGCACCTCCACCAAAACCTCCGCTGCTTCAGTTTCTGGATCAAATTGATAATATGCTTGAACACATGCATTGCTCTGAGATTACATGTGTATTCCACACTCGTAATCACAGCAAGCATGGTAACGTGACTCTCGCCGGCTCTTCTGCTGGGGGCGTGGTCAGCTGCTGCTCAGAATTTTCATAGGCAGGTTTGGAATAAAGCGAAAATGAGCGAAACGAGGCATGGCTAAAAAATGATCTGTTTGGTATTTTGAAAAATAAAATGTATAAATATACCTTATATAGGTATGGTCATACACTATATCATTTAAATATAGCATGATAGGTCACCTTTAAACATAAGATCTCTAGCATCTAAAGCAATATTGGTAAATGATTTAATATCAGATTATAATATTGATATATGCTGTCTCACTGAAACTTGGTTGAGACATGAAGAATATGTCAGCATAAATGAGACTCCACCCAGCCATATCATTACATTACATTGCATTTAGCTGACGCCTTTATCCAAAGCGACTTACAATAAGTACATTCGACCAGGAAGACACAACCTTGAAGAAAACAGAATCATATAAGTACATCAGGTTTCTCAGAGCGAAACATTTCAAGTGCTACTCAACTGGCTATAGATAAGCCAGTCCTTTATTAGTATATAAGTGCCTTGTTAGTAATTCTATCGCTCGAAGTGGAGTCGAAAGAGATGAGTTTTCAGTCTGCGCCGGAAGATGTGCAGGCTTTCTGCTGCCCTGATGTCAATGGGGAGCTCATTCCACCATTTTGGAGCCAGGATAGCAAACCCAAGTGTTTTTGCTGATGGGAACTTGGGTCCCCCTCGCAGCGAGGGTGCAGCGAGTTGTTTGGCTGATGCAGAGCGTAGTGCAAGCGCTGGGGTGTACAGTTTAACCATGTCCTGGATGTAGGAAGGGCCAGATCCATTCGCAGCATGGTATGCAAGTACCAGTGTCTTGAAGTGGATTCTAGCAGTTACCGGGAGCCAGTGAAGGGAGCGGAGTGGTGTGGGAAAATGTTGGAAGGTTGAAGACCAGACGAGCCGCTGCATTCTGGATGAGCTGCAGAGGTCGGATGGCACATGCAGGTAGACCAGCCAGGAGGGAGTTGCAGTAGTCTAGGCGTGAGGTGACGAGAGCCTGGACCAGAACCTGCGTGGTTCTGGTTCAATATGAGTATATCAATACTCATATTGCCCGAGGCACGGGCCGAGGAGGTGGATTGCAGCAATCTTTGACTCAAGTTTACTTATCAATACTAAACCAAAATTAAATTATACCTCATTTGAAAGCCTCGTTTTTAGTCTTACGCATCCGACCTGGAAAACTTTGCAGCCAATCTTATTTGTTACAGTGTACCGTGCACCAGGTCCATATTCAGAATTCTTATCAGAATTCTCTGAGTTTTTATCAACTTTGGTTCTTAAAACAGATAAAGTAATTATCGTAGGTGACTTTAATATTCATGTTGACGATGATAAAAAATAGCCTTACTGTTGCATTTAACTCTATATTAGATTCTGTTGGTTTCTGTCAGAGTGTAAATAAACCAACCCACTGCTATAATCACACTCTCGACCTTGTTCTGACTTATGGTATTGAAATTGAGCAACTATTAGTCGAACCGCATAATCCTGCTTTATCCGACCATTTCTTAGTAACTTTTGAAGTACTGTTACTAGACTACAAAGCATTAGTCAAAAGCTCCTGCAGCAGAAACCTATCTGTTAGTGCTATAGCCAAATGTAAGGAAGAGATTCCACCAATACTTAACTCGATAGCATGTCTGCATGTAGGGGAGGAAACGTATACAAAATGTACACCACCCCAAATTGATCATGTTGTTGATAGTGCTACAGATGCGCTGCGAAAAAAATTAGACTCTGTTGCTCCTTTGAAAAAGAAGAAAATAAAACAACATAGATTAGCTCCATGGCATAATGCCGAAACCTGCAAAATAAAGCAAAAGTCGAGACAACTTGAAAGGATATGGTGTTCCACAAAATGTGAAGAATCTCGTTTAATTTGGCATATTACTCTCAATGAATATAAGAAAGCACTGCGTAAAGCGAGAGCAGCCTACTACTCTTCATTAATAGATGAGAATAAGAATAATGCAAGAATTCTTTTCAGCACTGTAACCAGGCTGACAGAGAGCCACAGCTCGATTGAGCCTTCTATTCCCATAGCACTCAGTAGCAATGATTTGATGTGCTTTTTTATCGATAAAATTGTTACTCTTAGAAACAAAATTAAAGACCTCTTGACCAGTATAGTGTTATCAACAGCTCCCGGAAACGTAAGTTCTAATTAGGGATGCTCCAATCGCCAATTTCGGGGCCGATCGCATCACTTTAAATCTTCCATTTAAAGTGATGTTTACAACTCAGTTAATGGGGCTCATTCACTGGAGCTTCCACAAACAACAATCAACTTAATTATTACATTCAAATGATGTACATTATTCAAGTTTACATTCACTTTGGATAATAACACGGGAGAAATGAGCGGAAGCGCTCTCTTTTCCTCTCTCCCTCTCTCTCTCCCCCCTCTCTCCCCCTCTTTCCCTCTCCTGACAGCCTGACAGTATCTCATGCAGCTCACTGATCCAGTAATGAGTGACCCGACAGTGAAGAATACATATATTTATAATGACTAGTTTAGCTTGTTCCAGAGGTAGATAAAATAGCTAAGTGTGTTCGGTCTAACTCTTGTGTGTTTCGCTCCGCTTACCGGTCCGGCGGGCGGAGCTGCAGGATTTCTGCTCCATCGGAGCATCCCTAGTTCTAATATTACACTTGATAGTAAACTAGAATGCTTTTCAGCCATTAACCTTGAACAATTAAATTCAATGATTCTCTCTTCTAAACCATCAACGTGTATGTTAGACCCAATTCCAACTAAGCTGTTGAAGGAAGTTTTTCCATTAATTAGCACTTCTTTATTAAATATTATGAATATGTCTTTATTATCAGGCTATGTTCCACAATCATTCAAAGTAGCAGTGATAAAACCGCTTCTTACAAAGCACAACCTCGATCCAGAGGTTTTAGCCAACTATAGACCTATTTCTAAACAATATAGGCTCAGTTTGTTGGGGGACATCTTACTTCTTCCTTCTCTCTGTCTATACCTGGGTACTCTCATGTTCCGATTAACTCAGCTTCCCCAAATGTCTTTATTTTTGGTGTCTATATACGCCGGGATCCGGAGTCATGGATTATCCTGCGGTCCTGTGTCCTGGATCGCGTGACCTGGATCTTGAGTCGTGGCTCTGGTCCTGGATCATAGGTCCTGGATGGATATCCTCGTGGATTCATCTTCCTATTATACACACATGCATTTCCAAACATTTGGACTACCTATGTTGCAAATGTATTATCTTTTCAATTTACACACAGCATCTATTGCACGTCTGTCCGTCCTGGGAGAGGGATCCCTCCTCTGTTGCTCTCCCTGAGGTTTCTCCCATTTTTCCCTTTAAACTGTGGGTTTTCTCCGGAAGTTTTTCCTTGTACGATGTGAGGGTCTAAGGACAGAGGGTGTCGTATTGTCATACTGATATTCCGTACAAACTGTGAAGTCCACTGAGACAAATGTAACATTTGTGATATTGGGCTATATAAATAAACATTGATTGATTGAACCAGGTAGACAATCTGGTAACAAACGCGTGAAAGACTAGCATGAAGGCAAAGTACGATCTGGCAACGGGTGTGTGTCTGGTGAGGGTTTAAATACTGGAAGTAAAACTAATGGGTGCAGAAGAGAAAGAGAGTGAGCAAAAACGTGGGTGTGGTTAACAGGTGAGACAGGTGAATGGAAAACTACTGGGGAATGATGGAGCAGACTGTGACAGTTGATTGCATGGCAGTTAAAAGACGAAGAAAGTGGAAAATCGGCACTGGAGACCTCTGGTCATCAGTAAGAACCATCACTATTTCTGTGTAACTGCACAACTGCACTCGTTCTTTAGGTGTGGTGAAAACTGAGGGAAAGCGCTTTGCTGAAACATGCACCAGTTTCTTGAAGTTACACAGGAGTGTGAGATAGTGGGCAGAGTCTCCACCGTAGGAACAGATAGAGCTGCAGTATGATAGCAGCAGAGATCATTTTGATCTGTGCAGCTCACATTATGCAGAGGGGTGTCCAGGGGCTCAATGTGACAGTGGCTTTGTTGATGCTTTAGCTCAGTGTCAGAAATTGTCAGACTTCATGCCAAAAACTCAAAGGTTATGTTATAATAAAGTTAAAAACCCTCTGAGTTCTCTTATCAGTTAGTCATGCACTTCTTTATTACAACACCACACATGTATTTATTTGATCTCACCCAAAATAAAAGCTAATATTGGTATTTTAAAACTTGTGATTAATTATGACACAGTTTATCGTTGTGTTTAATGCAATTACATTTTTTGTTGATTGAAATATATAATTTTACATACGTTTCTTTAGGGTGATTGAAATATACTTTGCATTCAGTGGAATACAAAATCCAAAAAGGGCTTAAGAATTTAAGTGAAACTATATTAAAACATATATATTATACAGTCAAATCCTCCCTATTTGTCAAACACACAACTTTTTATTCGAAAACACTTCTTTACTCTCATAACAAGTAGCACCTCTGCATAAGAGTGAGACAAATGGACATGTTATAAGTGAAATCTTTTTTCAAGGAGTCTTTAGGGTCCTTAAGGTAAAGGTTAGGGGTTTTTCTACTAATATATAGTATTAAAGTAGTTTAGTTTCAATTACAGATTTGTCAGATGCTTTGAGATCATGTTTGGTCCGTTGTCAATAAGGTTAAGTCGTTTCAGCTTTCATTAACCCCTAATACAGTTCAAACTAGCTGCTTGAATCTGCAAACCCAGCATGAAATGGCCAACCTGGCATGGAGCCTGCCAGAGAGTTTCATGTTTTTTTAGGACTTACAGGATCATACTACAGAAATTAAAGTACACCTTTTAAGTTTTATTAATATTAATTATCGTACACATTCTGGATATGCTTTTTAACTGCTACACTTCAAGTGGAAATGTGTACAATGGGAAGGATAACTGTTAGAAAACCTGCTAAGATAGTTGGCAGACTTTCCAGCTTTTGAAGTCTACCCAAGCTTATTTAGGTAGCATCTGCCTGGGAACTTCTGTTGACCAGCTGTGTTTCTCTGGCTCAGATTCACACACACACACACACACACACACACACACACACACACACACACACACACACACACACACACACACACACACACACACACACACACACACACACACACACACACACACACACACACACACACACACACACACACACACACAGCCTCTTGCTGGTTCAGCAGTTTAAATCAGTGAAGTGTTTCAGAGCACAGCAAGATGCGACCCATCATCAATCACACACACACACACACACACACACACACACACACACACACACACACACACACACACACACACACACACACACACACACACACACACACACACCTTGACAACTGTGTGTGTCACAAGGCCAAGTGAGGGAAGCAGGTGGTGGGCAGTCTGTGTGTGTGTGTGTGTGTGTGTGTGTGTGTGTGTGTGTGTGTGTGTGTGTGTGTGTGTGTGTGTGTTTAAAAGAGCTGTGTTGAGGATGAGATGTGTTATTTTTCCACTTCAGTGTGTTTACATGCACTATAGTAAGCTGCAGTCATCTGTATTTACAGTATTTGTGGTGAGTTTAAGGCAGGTTGTGTGAAGTGGAGTGGGTTAGACAGTGTGTAAGGCAAGGTGGGATCAACGATGTACAGTGGGGTTAGGGCAGTGGTTCTCAAACTTTTTCTGTCATTCCCCACTTTGAACAGGTGGGCCTTTTCAAGCCCCAGGGAACATCAGTTCAGAGTAAAACAAATAACAGTTCAGAAATAGAGAAAATAAAAGTGCAATGGTGTCAGTCCTTGCCTCAAATTGGCTGAATTCCAAAAATATAGAAAAAGGACCTACTATTGTTATCAATGGTAGGCCAAGCTTAAAATGGTCAAATGTATTTAAACAACGTCAAGTTCTACATCTTATAACAAATAAAATCAATAACAAATAACATCACTCAATAATAAGAAATAAAATCAATAAAAAAATAACATCAGTTCAAAATAGAGAAAATCAATAACAAATCAATACATTCAGCAATGCAAATGACCAATTGAATGCATGAGTCTCATCACTGGATTATTAGTGACTGCAATGAGCCTGTTTTGCACAACACATCTTTTCAAAACGCGGTTGCAGGCTTGATAATGCCACTCTCAAGTCGTGCTCAATGTTGAGCCTAGATCTGTATTTTGTTTTCAGTTTGATATTAACGAGGCGGCAGTTAGCAGCTAGCGGCTAGCTAGTAATTATGCTAATGTACACATCAATCGTTATGTACTTATATTACGCTGTAACAGGATCTAGTGACATCCAAGCGATAGAGCTTCATTTAGCATTAAATAATTATTGCACTGTATATATATATATGTGTGTATATATATATATATAGGTAATATTAACTTTATTTAATACAACATTTACGGTACAAGATTTAATCATACAGCCCATGTAGTATAATATTTTACAAATGATGAATTACAGCAAACATGTGCAATATATCCATTATTACAGCTCCGTGGGCTGGCAGTAAGGCGATGTGGGTCCGTTCTTATTGTGCATCCATGGGTAAAGGTACAACTCATGTAGTGCTGAACACGTAACATCAACGTGCCAGGCGGCGTGGTCCCGTGGGTTAGATGCGCGTTCATAATGCAGAGGGAAATAACTCTCAGAATAACGTTATTAGCACATTTTTACAATAATTTTTATAATTTTTTAGATAAAATAAAGTATATCTAATCTTGTAATTCAATATTATATAGTCTTTATATATTAAATAATCATAATAATGTAAATGTTTACACTTCTTTATTTTTTTGCTTTAATATGCAGTATATTTTTTGTAATATTTGTTTTGGTGTTTGCTTCCTCCTGCTCCCTTTCGGACACATACTGTATGATTTATTATAAAATATGAAGATATTATTAAGATAAGATGTTACTTTATTGATTGAACATTTTTGTTAGGAGTTCTCTGCTGTCCCACGGTAATTGAGATGGCTCACATTCCGACCATTATTTAAAACAATAGGCGCTTTCACACCGTCTACAGCAGGGGTCGGCAACCCCTGGCAGTGGCACACTAGGAATAAGTGGAATAAGTGTGCAAAAATATTTAAATTGTATTTTCGGATCCTGAACGAGACCGCCGCCAGTGCGCGTCTCCCCGTTACCCGCAGCAGGAAGCCATGCACTTCTCAGGCATGCCGGGTAATCTGTGACGTTTCGCTCTCTCAAAAGTTGGGCCATTTTGTCATCATGCCCCAATGAGCAACTCTCATAGGAATGAATGAGGCCCCGCCTCCCACGCTGTATCCAGTTCTTATTATACATCTATGGTTTCGACACAGAAGAAGTTGAACATGAATATTCAAATGCATATGACGGACCACAACCTTATAATTATGAGCCTGCTAGGCGTCCAAGAGACCAGGAGCAGCCAAGGATTAGAAGAAATAACGGCCATCGGAGAGAAATTGAGCTGTGGTGTGAGGAGAACCAGTGGAGAACTGGGCAGCTATCTTGGTGAGTGACCGGCGTTAGCTACATAATGTTAGAGCTAACGTCACAACATTGTAAAGTTAGCTATCATCAGTGTTGTGCTAGTTACTGAAAACCAGTAACTCGTTACCATTACTAGTTACTTCATTTCAAAAGTAACTCAGTTACTTTACTGATTACTTACACCAAAAAGTAATGCGTTACTGTGAAAAGTAACGTTTTACTTACTTAAAAAAAGGGCTCCCATGAATGCCCTTATAGCCTTCATGTCAGTACTGTTATTGCATTGGAGAATAATACAATCTGTTGATCAACCTGACATGCATTATATGCATTATATGCAATCTGGATTGCATCGATATTAGCTGGCTTTCCATTTTTGTATATTCTTTCTCCAGGTAGTTGGAAAAAGTTTTCCGTCCCATATGCCGTGTGCCGCCCGAACATGGTATCATGCTAACTAGCTCCCTGAAAGTGGGTGACTCCACTGTAGCAATAGCGTGCATGTGTTCTACAACATACCGTGCAATGGCTTTATCGACTTTTCCCTGGCTAGCAGTCCCTTGGTTAAAATCCAGCCGCTGTTGCTTAGGTGGAGGTGGAGTGGCGTCGGCTGAGTCTCTGTGGTCTTGGTTACTAGCTTCGTCCCAGTATGTTGTTTTTGCAGATGTTTTAAGAGATCTGAATTACTGGTTTGGGCAGTAGATAGGATCTTTGACCCGCCAGGACACAACTTACATTTAACTAAAACGTTCTTTTCTTTGTGCTCGACAACAGTGAAATAGTGAGAATATCTCCAGGTGGAGAATGTAGACTTGAGCTCCGCCGCCGCCATGATAGTCTTGTTAGTAAACAACACAAACACGCCCACAGCCCGTCTCCGCATGTGACACAGGAAGTATCTAAGTACATTTACTCAAGTACTTAAGTACAGTTCTCATCTCTGTTCGCCTGGCTGTTGACTATATAAAAAAAACTAACGCAGTAACGGAGTAACGCATCATGTAGTAACGGTAACTGAGTTACTGAATTTAAAAAGTAATGCGTTAGAGTTACTGGCAAAAATAACGGCGTTACAGTAACGCGTTACATTGTAAATGCGTTAGTCCCAACACTGGCTATCATATATCAGGCTATAACTAAAGTAGCATTGATAATATAGTAACGTTACTGGCAGGACTGTTGATACTGATCCATAACAGAAACTAATGCGCAAGTATCAGCCGTATCTCGCGTTATCTAATGCAAATCCACACTACGTTACGGTGCTGTACCGGAGGGGAGAGAGAGCAGGGAAGGAGGGGGGGGGGGGGGGGGGGGGGGGGGGGGGGGGGGAGAGCAGGGAAGGAGGGGAGAGAGATGTAATACTGTTTCCTGATAAACGTTTTGTTTTGTAGGTGCTTGTGTGGGGAATGCCAGCCCATGACCTCAGCTGTGGAGAGCATGTGCTGCAGGGAGGTGGATCCCTTCTGGGCCCTGGTGGAGAACCTCACCCCCAGACCAGACATAACATGCCTGACACTGCACCCAGGCTTTGAAGTATGCTGTCTGAATCCCTTTGTGCTACAGATAGCCTACATGAACTTCAGGCAGGAGCATGGCCCGCTTCAGGCCAGCAGACATGAGTATGTTTAGATTACAATTAAAAAGATAAATACTTTTTTTTAAAGATAATACAGTTGCTATTGACCCCGAGTGTTTAGCAGGTTTCAAAACCCAGAACCTGTAGATTACATACTATATATCACACTATCAAGTTTACCTGTATATGTTGTGTCCCTATCCCCAGGCAATACCGCTACACAGCTTACAGGCAGGTCATCCGCTGGGCCTATGGAGTTCTAGGCAGGCACATTAGGAAGCCCTTACCCTCATGTGTTGTGTCTGCCATCAGAAGACAGTTCCCAGAAGAAGGAGGAGGAATTTACAAAGGTTTTGAGTGGCCTCATTTTGGTGACGATCAATAAAATGAATCACAATCATAGTGTGTTCGCACAATGTGTTCGCATACACATGCATTTCCAAACATTTTGTCTACCTATGCTGTAAATGTGGTATTTTTTCAATGTACACAAATAAACATTGATTGATAGTCTTTTCATTAATAACCACCAAAATACGTTATTTGAACACTCCTCTCGATCGATTTACAAAAAAAAAAAAAGTATGGCCCGCCCTAATACACCAATGCAGTTTTTAAAGATATACATTTTTCAACACAGAATCATTTACCAAATGACACCTTATCCAATCATTTTACGAGTCAGAAAATGCTATCTGTTCATTGCAGTTATTGTTTATTGAATTAGATTACCATGACCTCAACATAATTATGTAGAGTACAAGTCCACAGCCAAGAAAATGTTACTACTTCTTAGTTTTTGCAACAGTCTGTAAATATACACAACTTTATAATAAAATGCACACATTTTAAATATAAATAGAATATGTTTATATATTAATATGTTCATGTGTGGGGAATCTCACTGGACAGCAGCAAGGGAGACCTCTAAGCGAGCCAACAAGTTGGATGAAGAAGGTGTTGAAATGGCTGTGTGTAGGCATGGATTTCTTCTCAAAGGTTGGTTAAAAAATATTTGTAGATAATCTGAAGCCTTACCTTCAATATGATTTGTTCTCACTATTTATTTTTTAAAAGCTTTAAATATGTATAGAGGAGAAATCTTTGCCTATCCGATGTTTCTCCAAAAAGAGTTCCAGAGTGCCTCATTTTTGGCAATGGACGTAAATAATACAATACAACTTTATTTATAAAGCACTTTAAACCTCCAGACCAAAGTGCTGTACAGGCAAATAGATAAAACAAAGCATACAAAGAAGTAACACAGCTCAGCTCACACACCATAAAACAAGTACAAGTAAAAACAAAAAACAATTTAAAAGCAAAAAAGCAACACTGAAAGATGTTAAAACGCCAAATGTTAAAACGCTAAGGAGAAGAGGTGGGTTTTAAGAAGCGATTTAAAAGCAGGCAGTGTGGAGGCCTGTCTGATCTCCAGGGGCAGAGCGTTCCACAATTTGGGAGCTGCTACAGAGAAGCAACGGTCCCCTCTGAGCTTTGACCTGGTTTTAGGCACATTCAGGAGCAGTTGGTCCGCTGACCTGAGAGGGCGGTTCGGCGTGTAATGCTGTAGCAGCTCAGTAAGGTATGGTGGCGTCATGCCATTTAGGGATTTAAAAGTAAATAAAAGAATTTTAAAATGGATCCTAAAATAAATTGGCAGCCAGTGGAGAGAAGCTAAAACAGGGGAAATGTGGTCATACTTCCGTATGCCTGTTAAGAGCCTTGCTGCGGCATTTTGCACCCGCTGCAGTCGTGCGAGGGAGGACCCACTGACCCCCATGTAAATAGAGTTACAGTAGTCCAGCCGGGTGGTAACAAAGGCATGGATTACTGTCTCAAACTGCTGTCTGGAGAGAAAAGGTTTTACTTTGGCTAGCTGCCTCAGGTGATAAAAGCTCGTTTTTACCACCGACTTAATCTGACTCTCAAGTTTGAGTTCACGGTCCATTTTAATACCAAGGTTTGTAACGGTGGGCTTGGTGTACTGATGCAAGGAAGCCAGGTCTACAGAAGTGGTGTCAGTGGTGCTACCAAAAACCATTACTTCTGTTTTTCCTTCATTGAGTTTAAGGAAATTGCACGCCATCCAGGCCTTTACGTCATCTAGGCACTTTATCAGTGGGCTAATTAAGTAACCACCCTTCTTTGTTAGAGGGACATAAATCTGGCTATCGTCAGCATAGCAGTGGAATGCGATGCCGTGCTTTCTAAAAATGGACCCAAGAGGGAGCAAATAGAGGGAGAATAGCAGGGGGCCTAATACTGAGCCCTGTGGGACCCCATACAGGAGTGGAGCAGAGGATGACTCGGAGTCACCAAGGCTGACAGAGAAAGTTCTGTCCTTCAAATATGACCTAAACCATTCCAGGGCTTTTCCCTCAATGCCCACCCACTTCTCCAAGCGGGAGATCAGGATGTCATGGTCGACTGTATCGAAAGCAGGAGTTAAGTCAATAAGTAGGAGCACAACGCAGTCCCCAGAGTCAGTAGATAAAAGGATGTCATTAAAGACTCTTAAAAGCGCTGTTTCAGTGCTGTGCATAGTTTTAAAACCAGATTGGAAAACCTCCAGTATGTTGTTCACTTCCAGAAAAAACATAATTTGACTGTAGACAATCTTCTCCAGGATCTTTGACATAAAAGGCATTTTGGAAATGGGCCTAAAATTAGCCAGAACTGTGGGATCCAGGCTGGGTTTTTTTAATACGAGGTTGCACTACTGCATGCTTCAGGTTTTCGGGGACCTTCCCTGAGAGCAGGCTGCTGTTTAAAACTGCCAGCACAGATGGTCCAACAGTGGGGAAAACCTCTTTAAAAAGTCGAGGCGCGACAGGGTCATTTGGAGAACCAGAGGGCTTTAACTTGGAGACAATCTCCTGTACAAAAGACAGAGCTACATGCTCAAACTGATTAAAGACAGCAGAACACGGTGCAGGAACTGAGGGGTCAATTGCAGGAGCAGAGATTTGAGCTCTAGTGGAATTTACCTTATTAATGAAAAAGTGAAGAAAATCTTCACAGACCGCAGTAGAGGTCTCTATAAAACTATTCTGGGGGGCATTAAGGACCAAATCAATAGTCTGGAACAGAACACGTGGCTTATGACGATTTGACAGAAAGATGTCAGATAAAAGTTTGCTTTTTGCCTCTTTCACAGTGATCTGATAGAAACGCCAACACTCCCTCAACATTTCAAATGAAACTTGCAGTTTGTCCTTTTTCCATTTACGCTCAGCTCTACGGCAATCCTGTCGGACAGCCCGAGTCGTGTCATTTAACCAAGGCTCAGATTTAGTTTTAGGTTGCCTGGTTTTTAAAGGAGCAACAGTGTCTATGGCAGCTTTGCAAGTAGAGTGAAACCATGAGCTAAGCTCATCTGTTTCAGGTGACATAGGTTCCCGATTCACACAGTTCTGTTTAAAGGCGACAGAGAACTGACCAGCAGTGGAGGGGTTAATCATACGAGCGCGCCGAGGAGCAGCGCGCGGTTTAACCGTTTCACAAGCAAGACTCACATCAAATAATACAGGCATATGATCAGAGAAAAAGGCGTCACAAATCTCCAGGTTAAGAACAGGCAAACCATAAGATAAAACAAGATCAAGTGTGTGTCCGCGTTCCTGCGTTGGGCCAGACACAGACTGCACAAGATTAAAGGAATCAACAAGGTCTAAAAAGTCCTTTGCCATAGCTTTGTCGGGGCAACACACATGAATATTAAAATCCCCAACAATAAGAACACGATCATATTTTGGCATAATTTCAGCCAAGAAGTCCGAGAAATCGTTTAAAAATCCCTTATTGTATTTGGGAGGTCTATAGACCACAGCACACAGCACTGTGTGAGAGCGACCAAGCTCGAACACGCTCAGTTCAAAGCTGCCGGGTGAGAATGTCAGTGAAAGCTGCTGGCATTTATAGTCACTCTTAAAAACAGTTGCTATACCTCCACCTCGGCCTGACGTCCGCGGAGAGTTAAAATAACAGCAATGCTGCGGTACAAGTTCGGTAAACGCACTGTAAAAGCAAAGCACTACCTTTACAGACAAAATGTTGTGATGTGTTAATGAGCGTCTCTGAAAATGTCACAGCAGAATCCACGATGTAGACTTTAAAGCTTGGATAAAGCGCTATAGAAGTACAGCATAAGTACGGTCCCGTGGAGTGTTTAGAGGGGTGAGGTTGAAAATGCATGGTCTATTGTGTGTGGGGCACTAAGACCAGCGTCCAGCCACAAGGGAGTGTGGTGTGTGTGTGTGTGTGTGTGTGTGTGTGTGTGTGTGTGTGTGTGTGTGTGTGTGTGTGTGTGTGTGTGTGTGTGTGGCACTAAGACCAGCATCCAGCCACAAGGGAGTCCACAAGGGAGTGTGGACAATCAGAAGCCAAAGCCAGAAGCCAGACAATTTTTTCCTTTAGAATCTGCTGGTTTCACACTAATTTCCTGTGTTAAACCGGGAATGCCGTGCCAGATAAAGGCCAACTGCCTCATCCTTGGCGATCTCCTGGCAGGAAGTGGAAAGGGAGGCTGGGGCAGTGGAGGACAAGACTGCACTGCTCTCTCGTAGAGTCTCTGGTGACCTGGAGTAGCCCTCACTCAGAGACTCCATCAGGGCTGCAGCGTATGCTGAAGGAAGGAAACAAGTGATCACATTCAGTGATATTATAGATGCATCACACAATAAATAATATTTAGGGACCGAGTAAAACAGCTAACCGTATGATGGCTTCTCCTTGATAGGGCGAACTACCCAGCCACCTTTGCAGAACCTTGGGTAGCGAACTGCATAACGCACCTCACCATCACTGGTTCGAGCAACCTCTCTGCTGCTATTGTGGTTAAAGTGCAGGGCTGCCATGAGAAGCCTGTAGAAAAAGCAGATTATGCAGTTCACAAGTTGTTTGTACATATGTGAATAAACTGTTTAACTGATAGCATTAGTCGGTTAAACTTCGTATTGTCCGTTAACGGTTAATTATTAACATCCCTAAGCCGTACACATTCTTTCACCATCACATCATATTTACCTGCTGTACATCCCAAGGAAGGAGAACCCAGTGTGCTTTGGTGCAAAGTGGAGGATGAGGGAGTGAAATGCCTCCAGGGAATAGGTCTGATGCTGTGGAGACAACTTCCGGACATCCTTCACCAATGCTGTTCTCAAAGTCACCCTCTCCAGATTAATGGCTGCAGTTGTTCCTGTACAAACACATATTTTGTTCTGATGTTACTAGAATTGTCTACATATGCATGTATTACCTACACTGATAAAGCACGATTGTGTGATACTATCAGGTGTTATTTATATAACGCCTTGTTAATGTGTTAGCACACTTTGGGTTATATATTGATGGAGGGCTCTGGAACCAAAATAAACTAAGCACCAACAAGCACTTGGACGACTAAGATGTTTCAGCAACACAGTGTACAGAGTATGTTACCTGGTTCCAGCCACTCCTTGTCCCTTGCTTCTCCCTCCAGAGGTGGATGTGCACAGCAGGGAAATGCAAGAGTGCCGTGTTCATGGATGTCCTGAACATGATTCACCATACTTTGCCACTTGGCTTCCATCACATCTGGATCTCCATCAGGAGTGGAAGCAGCAGTCCAGTACAGGTGATTGATGATGGCTGGCCTCCACAGCTTCAGGTCCCCACACTCCCTCTCCTTTGCAGCAGCATCCAAAGCTTTCCCTAGACCTGTTTCACAACAGAAACAAAATGTTAAAAAAGAAAATGTAATTATAAACAAATTTCAGCCTAATCAAACGTACCAACATCAAGATACATACTTTTACCAATATGCCAGACATCAAAGAAATGACTCGTTCCTCCTGAACACAACTCCTCCCGCACCCACTTGGCAACCTAAAGAGTGAAACACAACACCTTAATTACTTACTAACTAGTAAGAAAATGTAGTTTTTGCTGTTAATATGGTGCGCCAAGAATCTTTGTGTGTACATATGTCTGTTCGTTCTTGTGTGTCTTTACCTGACGATTTCGGTCCCTAATAAGGGCTGAAACTTGCATGTGTTGCTCCTTAAGGAAGTCAATGCTGCGTTTCAGACCCTCTAGTTCACACCAGGTGCTGCTTGGGACCTCTGAGCTCTGTAAAACAACATTATGCAGTCATATCGCTAACCGTGTCACATCAGACGAAAGCACATCTGATTTGTGTGACTGATAACGTTAAATTACCTTGACAAGTTGAGGATCCAAAACCTTGTTTATTCTGTCCTCGATAAAGGAGTAGGTGCCATATTTGGCACAATGGCCAGGAGAGTCTGACCTATGAGTGTCAAAAACAGTTTAATTCAGACGTTAAAGCCCAAAAAACAATGCAATGCAGTTATTGTAAGTTGCTTTGGATAAAGCTAAATGAATGTAATTTAAATATTGTTTTGACCTCTTTTTTTTCAATAATACAAGCTGAAGTGTTCTACCTGCAGTCACCAGAGAGGATTAGCCCACCCCCCATCTCCTTCAGTTCGCGGATGATCCCAGCCTGCTCATTTTGCCAGGCCTGCACGATAGTAGGGATTGTGTACAGGCGTTGATGGCGGAAGAAGGTGCCGATACTGATGCACTGAAGCCCTAACAGTTTCAACATCCGTATTGTCTGGGTAGCCATGCAACCTGAGAAGTGGATGGCCCCACTCAGTAACAGGTTGCAGACTGGCATGTTTCTGTACAGCATTGGCTGGTTCTGCCAAAACCGCTCATACCCACATGCTGCACATACCTAAGAGATGTGAAAAGCAGAACATTGCCAGTACAACTCTTAGTCAGTCAAAAATCAATTATACCATAAAACTAATGAAGTATAGACACAGTGAATTGATAAAACATAAAAATAAAATAAAACAAACATTTACATACAGGTTATGATACAACCTTTATTTTTACATCAGTGGAATTCACACATATCCTATTACTTGTTTTATCTTTATATATGTTCCCTCTTGCTGCTCCACATTACCCTGGGTTTCCCCACAACAGGAAGGGCAAATGGTGAACAAGGACATCAGCTGGGTTTGGCACACAATGAACTTGTCAGCAGCACTGAAAAAAAAATAACACTTGTTATTTCTGACTGACACTATTTGGTAATACATATCATCTAAAATTAAAAGAAGCCTTACTTGAGATCAACATTAGTTCGCTGCAGTGGCTCTTTTGATGGTTCCTCGTCAGACGACTCGCTCATCATTTCCTCCTCTGGGCTCCATGGCATATCCCCAGGGTGGTCCATGGTTACAGAAGATGACTCATCATCACTGTGTGCAGGACTGGGCAGTGGAGATTCTGTCTGACACCCCACATTGACCATCCTGGGCTGTACCTGGACAGCTAGGATAAAAATATATATGTTATATAATTGTGTCTGCCATAAACAACAGCCCTGCCATACAATCTACCTTTACAAACCTTAAATGTTCAGGTTTTGTTGACATTCAGGCTGAGATGTTTTAATTCATTTATATATTAATGATTGAGGTCATAGCAAGTCTTGGAGTTGTAACAGCCTGCATCATACTGAGATGTTTTTCTAATATGTTTTTAACATGTACAAAAACTATGCCGAGTCTTTACCGCGTTTTGATGTAAAATGGCCGCGGTACTTCTGTGTTACATTTACCTGATGAACGATGGAAAGGTCTGAGGTTACACTGTGAGCCGCAGTGAAGCACAGATTTTGGCTGAGGAACCAGTGGAGAGACGACCTCTTGCTCTGGGTCTATAAGCCCAACATCACTGGCTGTAGGTGAATCTGCAGTACTCTTGTCTCCCAAAGTCTTGAAAACACATGCATGAAACACATGAAAATAAATAGCAACTGCGCCATTAGCTATGCAAATGAAGTCCCCACGCCAATTCTAGCTAACATTATCCATTATGACTTAGCAAGTGGGTTTAACAAGCTAGCAACATTAACTTACAACAATAAATACTAAACACACGTTGCTTGTCATTATTGAAATCATTATACTGACTAATTTGGAAGTTAGCAAATGTTAGAAAAACAATACTTACGGTGCACAGTTCACGTTTTCGTTTTGCTGAATCTCTGACCGACGCTCCCGCGCACTCACTCCCGCCGCTTCCGGCGGCTGCTGCTGCTGCTGCTGCCGGAGCTGTGTGTATTGACGGAACCGCACTAGCTATCAGCCTCACAGGGTCCTGGCTTCGATATCCCATACTGCACTCCCTCACATCACTTGACTCATAATCCTCCGGTCGAAAATGAGCGCCACAAACAACCGCGTTTTTCGTCACAGACGCAGCATTGAAGTTCAGTCTCTATGTCTGCACAAAACGAACCCAGGACCGAAAGCTAGCTAGCTTTCTTTTCCTGTTAGGGAAACTGTGGACTCCATGTCCTGACAGGCTGGTATTTGTGCAAGCTGCACAAACACAATACTGCACCATGATTACAAATGGTGAAATACAATGTAAAACTACCGAAAAATACCAGCTCACTAAAACACAACCGCTCAACTCAACTACTAACTATACCCACGGTCAGAGAGCTGAGATGTTTACCCTTTGTAATGTAATGCGTTTTACGTATGACCTTAAAAAAAGCCGTTTTTAAGAGCAGAGCTCAAAATTGCTCCTTTCCCTCTGAATTCCTGCCCTTATGTCTCGTAAAACATATCAAATCCTACATTCACTTTTTTAATTGTAATTTTCAAGCAAGTTTAAACATTACATTGCATTTAGCTGACGCTTTTATCCAAAGCGACTTACAATAAGTACATTCGACCAGGAAGACACAACCTTGAAGAAAACAGAATCATATAAGTACATCAGGTATCATAGATCCACACATTTCAAGTGCTACTCAGCTGGCTATAGATAAGCCAGTCCTTTATTAGTATATAAGTGCCTTGTTCGAAGTGGAGTCGAAAGAGATGAGTTTTCAGTCTGCGCCGGAAGATGTGCAGGCTTTCTGCTGTCCTGATGTCAATGGGGAGCTCATTCCACCATTTTGGAGCCAGGATAGCAAACCCACGTGTTTTTGCTGATGGGAACTTGGGTCCCCCTCGCAGCGAGGGTGCAGCGAGTCGTTTGGCTGATGCAGAGCGTAGTGCACGCGCTGGGGTGTACAGTTTAACCATGTCCTGGATGGAGGAAGGGCCAGATCCATTCGCAGCATGGTATGCAAGTACCAGTGTCTTGAAGTGGATTCTAGCAGTTACCGGGAGCCAGTGAAGGGAGCGGAGGAGCGGAGTGGTGTGGGAAAATGTTGGAAGGTTGAAGACCAGACGAGCCGCTGCATTCTGGATGAGCTGCAGAGGTCGGATGGCACATGCAGGTAGACCAGCCAAGAGGGAGTTGCAGTAGTCTAGGTGTGAGGTGACGAGAGCCTGGACCAGAACCTGCGTGGCTTTCTGGGTCAGCTGGGGACGAATCTTCCTGATGTTGTACAGCGTATATCTGCAGCAACGGGTTGTAGCAGCGATGTTTGCAGTGAAGGACAGGTTGTTATCTAGGATCACACCCAGATTCCTTGCAGTCTGAGTCGGGGAAACAACAGAGGTGCCGATGTTGATTGTCAGGTCAAGAGTGGGACAATCTTTTCCCGGAAGGAAAAGCAGTTCAGTCTTGTCAAGGTTGAGCTTGAGGTGATGAGCAGACATCCACTGAGAGATGTCAGCTAGACAAGCAGAGATGCGTGCGACGACCTGGGTCTCTGAGCGGGGAAAGGACAGAATTAATTGGGTGTCGTCAGCGTAGCTGTGGTATGAAAAACCATGCGGGCTAATGACTGATCCGAGCGAGTTTGTGTACAGGGAGAAGAGGAGGGGACCAAGAACAGAGCCCTGAGAGACCCCTGTAGTTAATTGACAAGGGTCGGACTCGGACCCTCTCCAAGTTACCCTGTAGGTACGGTCTTTGAGGTATGAGGTGAGGAGGGAAAGTGCAGAGCCTGAAACTCCAAGTTCTTGGAGAGTGCGAAGGAGGATCTGATGGTTCACCGTGTCGAATGCAGCGGACAGGTCCAACAGGATGATGACAGAGGAGAGGGGATGCTGCTTTGGCAGTGTGCAGTTCCTCAGTGACAGCAATGAGAGCAGTTTCTGTGGAGTGACCTGCCTTGAAACCAGACTGGTGCGGATCCAGAAGGTTGTTCTGATGGAGAAAACAGGAGAGTTGTTTAAAGACAGCGCGTTCAAGTGTTTTAGACAGGAACGGGAGGAGAGAGACAGGCCTGTAGTTTATAACATCAGACGGGTTGAGAGTGGGTTTCTTTAGGAGAGTGTTTACACTTGCCTCCTTAAGACTATTTGGAAAGTAACCAGAAGTTAGAGAAGTGTTGATGAAATGGGTGAGAAACGGTAGAATATCAGGAGCGATAGTCTGAAGGAGGTTTGAAGGGATAGGGTCCAGAGGACAGGTGGTAGGGCGGGCAGGTAATGAGGGTAAGAACCTCACTTGGAGAGAGAGGGGAAAAGGAGGTCAGTGTGTGGGTGAAAGGAGGGTCTGGTGACCCAGCGGTGAGTAAAGGTGAGTCAGAAAAAGAAGAGCGAATATCATCAACCTTTTTTAAAAATGGTTAACAAAGTCGCTTGACAGAAGTGAGGAGGGGGGAGGGGCTTTGGGAGGGTCCAAGAGGGTGGAGAAGATGTTAAATTGTTTTTGGGATTGAAATAGGAAGATTGGATCTTATCTTGAAAGAAAGTGCTTTTTGCCTGAGAGATCGAAGCAGAGAAAGAGGAGAGGAGAGCCTGATAGGTTAGGAGGTCGTCACGGTGTTTGGATTTCCACCGTTTCCGCTCTGCTGCCCGAAGAACGGTTCTATTAGCACGCAGTGCGTCATTTAGCCAGGGAACAGGAGGGGACTGACAAGCCTGGCGAGATGTGAGAGGACAGAGAGAGTCCAGAGAGGATGAGAGAGTAGAGAGGAGAGTTTCTGCAGCAGAGTTTGGAGGTAGGAGTTGGAACGAGTCAGAGGAAGGGAGGGCTGAGAGCACCGATGAGGCAAAGGTAGAGGGGAAGAGGGAACGAAGGTTACGGCGGACAGGTGCAGGATGAGAAGAGATGAGTTTGTTATATTTGGAAAGGGGTAGAGAGAATGAAAGGAAGAAGTGATCGGATGTGTGGAGCGGGTTTACAGAGAGGTTAGAAGTAGTGCAGTTCCTTGAGAATATGAGATCAAGGACATTGCCAGCTTTATGAGTTGGTGGGGATGGAGACAGTGAGAAAGCAAAGGCGGTTAACAGAGATGTTAGTTCGTCTATCTTCCCTGTCTGGAGGTTGAAGTCTCCGAGAAGTACAGCGGGAGGGCCAGTTTCAGGGATGTGTGAGAGGAGATGATCTAATTCCTCCAAGAAGTCCCCCAAGGCGCCTGGTGGACGGTAGAGAACAACAATGGTTAATTGTATAGGATGGGTTACTGTGACGGCATGGAATTCAAAGGTGGAAGGAGTGAAGTTAGATAGCTTGAAGAGGGAACAGCTCCAGTTGGGAGAGAGCAGGAGACCAGTGCCACCTCCTCTGCCAGTGGGTCTGGGTGTATGGGAGAAGGAATATGCTGTGGAGAGAGCTGCTGGGGTGGATGTTTTGGATGGATTAATCCAGGTCTCAGTGAGAGCAAGGAAATCCAGAGACTGCAGGGAAGCATAGCCAGAGATGAAGTCAGCCTTAGGAACAGCTGACTGGCAGTTCCACAGGCCACCTGAAACTAGATGTTGGATGTCAGTGGAGCATGTGGGATAGACGAGAGCAGGCCGGTTATATCGATTACAAGATTCACGGGGCCAGTGATAATTGCGAGAGGACACATGAACAGGAATGGAGAACATACACATGATTATAGCATGAGGGGCTAAACAACCAAATGAAATAAAACACCAGCGATACTTAGCTCAATCAAAGTAGGATTTGCCTCCAATGTCTTCGGCTGTCTGACGCTCCAGGAAATAGCTACCTAAAATGGAGCCTGATTGCTGAGTTCTCACAGCTGTGGGGCCACGCCCCTCTAATTAGTTAACTCTCTACAGCTGATGGGCGACAGCAGAGTGGCCCTGCCTATATTGTAATGCAGGCTTGAGTGCCCGACTGAGACCTGTGTTACAGGTTCCCTTGAGCAGATCTGAGATGTAAAATCTCTCAAAAGCGCTGTTTTAGCTACAGTAACTACAGAACAATTATACAGAGTAGAATAAATGAAACAGAGAAGTCTAATTAAACAAGAATATAACTTACAGTGGTTGCTGCGTCAACAGGTAGTGTCGTCACCCGGTCGAGATGCACACTGAGTTCTTCATAAATGTCTTTAAGCTTTTTCTGCATTTTTGTAGCTAAAAGGAGCTACCATTCAGCTAATAACATATTCAGCTTTTTCTGCATTTTCAGCTAAATTCAGCCATAAATGTTCACAGTTTACAGCAGGGGTCGGCAACCTTTTTAATATGAAGTGCCATTTAAAAAAAAAATTGTTATCAGCGTGCCAACGATCGAGAATTATCAAGGGGGGGGGGGGTTTAGGAGCTTGACGCTCGTCAACTATCAGCAGGAGGGCGGGGGAGCCTCGCTGCGGGGAGGCAGTGTGTGGACCTGTCAGCGCAACTTACATGATGTCGAATTTAACAAACACATTTAAATAATTGGTTTAAATGGCATAATAATAAGGACGATTGTCCGTTCTGTGATTCTCCAGAACACACATGTTATGATATTAGGGTCACGCAGAGTGAGATGAGATCGCTGTCCCTTTAAGAGAGAGAGAGGGGTGTGACTTGTGTTTGTGGATGGTTGAGCGACAGTGAGGGAACGTGTGTATGTTTCTGGAAGTGAAACGAGGAAGCAGAAAAAGAGAGGTCTGTGATGTATTGTGTGAAACAGAAGAACAGCTAAATAAATGCAACGGCCTCCCAAGAAGAGCTCGCCTCTCTCCAGTCATTTAAGCTAAAGTGGGTTATTGAACCTGAAGCTTGTTGCTTCTGCCCTCCTCGACTACGTTGTGGGAGCCGACAGGAAAGTTCAACACACAGATGGCCAGTCCGCCCCTTTGTAGCATATTATTTCGATGAGAGATGAGCAGATCGCCACTGGGCTTTCAACTAAATACACAGCCACGCAAAAACTGCGGCATTTGTATAGCTCCTTATGGGAACTGCAATTAGTGAAGTGCTTTCCTCTCTGTGGTGAAACGATCAGCACCACGGAGGAAAGCGGCAGAAAGTCACCTGGAGATAAAGAGAGCAGGGCTGCGTTGCGTGCATGGCTTTCTTCTGCGGGTAACGGGGAGACGCGCTCTGGCGGCGTTCAGGATCCGAAAATACAATTTATTATATTTTTGCACACTTATTCCACTTATTCCTAGTGTGGCACTGGTTACGGTGCCGCGTGCCAGGGGTTGCCGACACCTGGTTTACAGCATTCGCACGCATTTTCTGCAGGAAATGCATTTTCTAGTTTCACTTGCATGAACCTGCAACATCACGTCATCAACATCAAAGATCTTGTATTCACACCAAGATGTTACAGTCAGCAGGCACCGTTATAATAATGAGTTAACTGTTAACGTTAGCAGCTACCGCCAATTTACGATTTTGATAGGTGGCGCTAGCGAGCAAGTTGGAATATTTTAACCCATTGACTCCAGAATGTTGCAATTTTTACCGGTCCTGGCGTCCGTGCAAAATTATACAACTTTTGAAGCATCCTAAAGCCCTCAAAAACAGGAAAAATAGTGACTAATGTAAACTTTACAATGTACATTTTTCATTTAGGGACTGAAGGGAACCTGCTGCCCCAACTCGATTGTTCAATCTGACCATTGATTGACAGTTTTAGAATGGATTGGAGTTATTTAACCTCAGTATGTTAGAATTAACTATAGGTAATGCGTCCCGAGATCTCTCCCTCTCTCTCTCTGCCTGTCATACGGCTAAGACCCCGACCCTCCAAGCAGACAGAGGACCTATCCCAACCAGGAGACTCCTCCTCCATCGAACAGACAGAGAACCCAAGCTGAACCAACAACAACAACAAGACTGCAATAAGAACTGCATCCAGAACTATCTCCACCTGTGGCATCCAGAACCAAACAGCTTGCTGACAGGCAGAGATCTACTCTCATCAGTCCCTCAGACAGGGCATGAAGTTCCAAGCTGAGCCACGAGATTTGGCACAGGAGCAGAGTGTGGGTTATGAGAGCAGAATCCGCCCTCCATAAAGCAGCAGAGAGACTGTGAAGGAGGAGATGAAATGCAAAGCAGTGCAACAACAGTGGCATGAGGGGGGCTGCAGATGTAGCTCGGCAGATGGCTGCCTCAAAGAGTTACAGCTTATGGACAAAGGGGGAGGAGTCAGAATCAGAGGAGTTGGTCGAGAATGTGAAGGAGGCCAGGGTCACGGCTTGAGATAAACCAGAGGAGAGGAGAAGGGAATCAACGGGAATGAGTGAGTTTACACATAAACACACTTATTATAAGCGCACATTTAAAGAACTTGAATTGACTTGATAAATAAGTGAAGGTAAAAAGTTGTATTAACCATGAATTAATCAATTGGTAAATTAAAAATAGCAGTAAAGAGGAAACTTTACTAAAGTAAAATGAGAATCATCCTAAAACACACTGAGGGATAAAGGGGGTATATGACAGAATAGAACCATATTCTTCAATCTTTTCATCATGTTAACAAATCATTCTTCAAGAGATTTTGATTAACACCATTAAAGGCATAGTTTTAGGAACCGCGCTATAAGACAAACCTTTATTTGAATGGATAATGTTAGAGGGAGAGCTAGTGCCAAGCCAAATATAATTCCAATCTATAGAGTATTGATTTCACCATTGTGGCATGGTTATTACCATAGGAGGGCTTTAGGATGGAAATATGAAATGACTTCTGTTTTTGGATCCTTGATAAAGTAGGGAGTAATTGTTGCGTGTTCGGACACCCTGGGTTCCACACACTGCTAAAGAATTTAACATTGTTTTTAAGTAGACCAGAATTGAAGATAAATGGGTTTAATGAGCTATGAAATGCAGAGCTACACAGATCATAGTAATGTTTTGACACAAGATAATAGTTAAGTACAGAAGTTTCTGAAATAGATCTATTAGACATTTTAATATAGATTAGGTGTTAATAAACTGCAGTAGTAGTACTATAAGGAAGTGACATTTTTTGGCTAACACTTTTCAGGGAATGTGGGGAACAGCTGTTCCGATGAAAAGTTAGAGATATCTGGAAAATTATAGTTGTAATCGTGAATTAATTAATGATGGCGCTCCATATATGACAGATTTTTGTAGACAAAGGATACTGGCCTATGCTGAAATATCAAAGTCTCTGCAGAGCACACACATGGCCAAAAAAAGACTGAGACCAACTGACCTTTGACCCTGACCGACAGTGTAACTTGAGAAGACACTGTCAATGACTGACTCTGGGGTGACTCTGACCAAACTTGACTTTACAACCTGACAGTGTGAGTGTGAGCGTGAGTGTATGTCTGCATGTGATCAGTGCAACTGCATGATTTAAAACAATGACTAATCAAGCATGCTTTTGGACTAACACATTATTCTGGGGCTCCGTGGGAAATGAGAGGTTTCCTACAATTCCACAAAAATTGGAAAACCGTACAGGTGACCCGTTTCTAATCTACTTGATATTTCACTCCCACAGGAGGTGACAGTTTGCAGAATGTGAAACTCAAACTAAAACATGAAGATTCTGTTTCTTTTAGGACTGAATGATGGAGAGAAACACTTAATTTCACTGAAGTGTTTACTGTGGAAATGATGGATGTACATTTGGGAAAAATGTTGGGTATTTTCTTATGATCCCTTATTACCTGAAGGTTTTCTTCCCATACAGGATTTTGGTTACACATGAGTTATGTGTAAAAAGGGGGAGTGTAAACTTTACAATGTACATTTTTCATTTAGGGACTGAAGGGAACCTGCTGCCCCAACTCGATTGTTCAATCTGACCATTGATTGACAGTTTTAGAATGGACCTGCTCCATATCTGGGGATAAGATACTGTTTGATGAATGTTGACATGTTTCTAATATTGATTGAGTTATAACAGGTAACATAGATGCAGAATCAGTGGCCAAGGGGCTACTGTGAGAGATGTAATTTTCAGAATGGAATCCATAATAATTTTTGAATCCATAACATTAGTGTGTTTCTTTACCAGAAACATTAGCAGTTCATATTATATTTAGATTTTAAATGGGATCTCAGGGATTTCATTAGGAATAACACAGACGCTTGTCAGAAATTCAGAGCTATTGAAATATGTTATTTGGTTCACCTAGAGATGTTGGAGTTTTGTTTTGTTGCCACAGGCCAAGTATTAAGATTCTGAAGCTGCACTGGCAGATAGGAGGTCTACAATTAATTTATAAAACCTGTTCACAGACGGCTGTTGTTTTAAGAGAACCCACCAACAGGCTCCAAGCTGCTTACGCAATCGTGGGTCAAACAGCGGAGGGCCCCGGAGCCCTGAGCGTAGGCTTGAGGGATTTGTATCAGATTTCTCCACACAGGTTGGTGATGCAAAAAGGGGGACTCGAGACGCAGGATGCGGACACAGCAGAGTTCGTCTGGCTGAAGGTCATCAGGACAAAGTGGCTCAACCCCAGGCTCTCCGACCCCGACCGAGTGACCCAGCGGATCTCTCATGCCGTCCGCGTGGGAGGAAAGGGGGACAGCTCGTACCACGGGAGCCAGTGTGCGGCTGGGAAACCACCTGCTAGGACCGGGGACGACATCAGGACGGACGTGACCCTCGCAGAGGAGGTCGACTCGGAAGCAGCCATCAGTGGACGGGAGGAGCAGGACCCTGAAGACATCCTTACAGCAGACTACTCAGAAGCGGCTGTCAGCGGGCTGGGGGACTTGTCGAGGCAGCAGAGGAGTCTACTTCTCTCTGATCAGTTCCACCAGTGAAGGGAAAGCCGCATCTCCCCCTCCCTATCAGCTGCCCCTTGTTGGCGTATTCCTCTGAGGGGGGGGGGGGGCTGATGAGTCACCACACAAGGAGACTGCTTCCTAGTACTCAGATTGCCCCCTAATGGTTCCTTCACTGCCATGGAAGGTGGTGTTCTGTTCCCAAACTTTCAAGTACTTTGGGTCTCAGTTTCTGATAGATTTATACAATATTGGGGGACAGACACAGTAGAAAAGAATGATAGTAGATATGTTTCAAAATGTATTGTGTAAGTTTATCTCTTGAGAGATAAAAAGGGGGAATTGAAGATTAATTATCATCTGATATTTGGGAAGAGTGTTACATTTGAAAAGGCAGAAAGTCTTGTTGCAATTTCCAGATATTGAAAGAGGCCCCTGGAGTTTCTCTGGTAATTATCAATAGTAGCAGTTAAGTGAATACTGTTCAAACAATACCTGTGTTTGTGTTTTGTATTGATTTCTCTGTTCTATCCTTTCATAAATGTGAGGACTGAAACGGCATGAACATTCCTGGGTGCTTGGAGGAAACAGGTTTCATTACTCTGGGGGAGGGGAGCAGAGAGGGAAGTCGGAAGAATGTGTGTGTGTGAAAGCAACACAATGAGACAGCGAACACCAGATGTGGTTGTTTTGCTTCAAACCAAGGGACTGTTTCCGGATCATCTCTGCTGGCACGCGCTGATTCGCTAAGAGAAGCCATCTTTTTTGCAACTCCCAATGAGAAACTGACCACAGCTCCTCCTGTTTTATTTTCTGCATAAAAGCCTATTCTATTTTTTAGTTATTTCTCTTTTACTCCTGCCGACAAGATGAAAGGTTCTCCCGGCATTAGAACCAGAGCAGGGAGTGGGGCTCAAGCCCACTCCTTTGAAAGTGTAATGTATTCTTACCGTTTATCATTAAAACAGATTATTGTTTAACCCTCATCCTGGCTGTTTTGAGTTTTCCCTCCTGTTATGATTGTATCCAGCTCGCCAAACGACATGCAGAGGCAAGGTGGGTTCTAAAAACCTCCATAACCCACCACTAATAATAATAATAATAATTCCACCAATAACAATAGGTTCCTCGCACTTCAGCAATGGCAAAACACACCCATGTGTACGACAAAAAAAGTCCACACACAACCTTATGCTTTTGAAATCAGAATATTCTTTACCCATCCAAACATGAATAATCACGACACATTCGATATCAACTCGGAACTTTATTGTCAAAATGAACGGTTCTTTGAACCCATAAAAAAAAACTATCTAGTATCTAGGTATCTAGTATCTAGGTATCTAGCCTACAGAAGCTTTGTGAGCTGGTGCTGGGGCTTCCTTGGACGCAGGATCAGAGTGGTGATTCCGGCCTGCGTTGTCCTCAGGATTCGCAGGGAGTTTCCTGATCCGCGAAATGTCTATGTTGGGTTCAGACAGCAGCCAAATTGAACCTTGTAGCATACCCGGCGATGACCTCCTCCCTGTCAGGTCGCTCATATTGGGAACACAGGTCCTCTGGGATGGGTATCTTCAGAAGCTCCTGTGTGAATGGTGCCGGGTCCACAAAGACTTGGTCGAAGATGAGGTCCATCAAGTTGGCCACGTAGCCTGTGCAATGTTAACAAAAGCACAAAAAAAAAAATGTGGTTTAGATTAGAATATGCATGTAAAAAACTGAAAGTTCTTTCTAATTTTTTTTATTTTATATATTTGTAAATAGTTGTATAATAAATATTTTAAAGACTTACGGAATGTGGGGTCAGTCTTTACTGGTTTTGCTCTGCATTCTCCCTTCCTGGCCTTTGGGAACTGCAGTTTATACAGAGGGTTTCCAGTGGATGTAGTGGCCTGTGCACGCTCAGCATTTTCATTGTAGTGCAGGGCTGCCAGGTACAGTCTTTCATTTCCGCCATGAGAAAAAAAAATGTAAATAATAGCAAAGGATGTACAAATTGTCACTAATTAGTAAGTAACTATTGTTTATTTTACCTGCACAACATTCCAAGAAATGGAAACACAACATTCTTTGGAGCAAAGCGCAGGATGACGGCATGGAATGACTCCAAAGATGAAGTCTGGTGGTGGGGGCTGAGTTTGGCCACAGCTTTCAAAATCCTCTTGGTTGAGAGAATTGTCTCAAGCTTGTGAAAGGCCGGCGTTCCTAAGAATTTGAAAATCAAAGTCATATTTGAATTGTCATCCTTTATAGATTGTGTCTGACAACATCCTGTATTCAATAGTTGTCCCTTACAAATATTTATAGAGGAGTAATGTAATATGGTTTATGAACAACATACCTGCAGCCATCCATTGGTATTGCGCAATGCGCAGTGGATGAAGGCACTTCGGGAACAGGGGGTCATCATGAGAGTGGATATCCTGCACGTGGTTCAGGATGGAAGTCCATTTGGCCACTCTCTCAGGCCCGGTGGTGGAGGTTGCTGCAGTCCAGTATATGTGGTTTCTTATACTCTTCACCCACCCTCGAAGTTTTTCGCAGTCCTTCTTTTTTGCAGCCTTCTCCAGTTGCTTAGAAATCCCTAATAAATACATTGAACATGTAGTTAATATACATACAAGTTTACTCAAAATATTAGTATACTGATGTGATTGGAGGAAGCCGGGTTTGTGTCTAAATAAAATAATGATTGTATTTACAATTGATTTATTTACATAGAAATTAATATAAAGAAAAATACCTTTTTCTATGTGCCAAACATCAAAGAATTGGGTGATGCTGCTTTCCCTTAGGAATTTCTGAATTTGCAGATGTCTGTCCGTGACAATACAGTCCAGAGTCACACCACGTTCCTTTAACAACTCCAGACTTCTTTTCAGGCCCTCTAACTCCATGTGGTAGCTTCCACCAACCTCATTGCTCTGTTAAGACACATACAAATAACTATTGATACACACATTTTAAATATAACGTGCAAACAGTGTTAAAGAAAAAAACATTGATATTTCATTTCACCCCACTTACCTGAACCAACTGGAGGTCAACAACATTGTTGTTCTTCAGGTCCATCATAGTGTAGCTTCCGAACTTTGCAGAGTGGCCTGTGAAAATATGTTTTACAGTAATTACTTTTCTCTGCGGATGGTGAATTAGTATTTTTGCTTGTAGTGTTTAGCATATGTTTTTCAGGAACCATGAATTTAACAATTCACACATAGTGAAACCCCTTTCTGAAATGTAAAATTTGAATTATATAAAAAATACATACCTGGAGAGTCAGCCCTCATATCACCACCAACTATCACTTTCTCCTCTGCATGGAGCTTCTGTAGCATGCCTTCCTGTGATTTTTGCCAGTAAGAAACAATCGCTGGCTCAATGAACATCCTGGCATGCCTTCGGAAGGTGTTGTATTTGCACAGCTGCATATTCATTGCTTTGAAGACCTAATGGTTGAAAGAAAACAGCAAGAATACATTTTAATCTCAAAGATCAGCTGTAGATTTGTTGACGAGTCGTTGAGGAGAACCTGGAAAGTGCAAATGAGCTGCCCTTGTTTTTAAACATCTGAACATGTCATTAGGGGTGCTTACTCTACAGTGCCCCTTTCACATCTCTTCTCTTTCTCCACCCTCCTAAAAGAGCTTTACATATTAGCATGGGTCGTTACATAACAGTGCCCTATTCCCACTCTTGTTACCTTGTCCTATCTTATTCAACAACAACATTTGCATTTTCAAACATTGGCAAAACAATCTTCTGCAGTTAATTTACCTTTGAAAGTTTGTAGAAAGATGCTCCGTTGACATATGTTGCAACTGATAGCTGCAGGTTTCCAACTGGAGTACTCCCAAGAACAGGCTGGCTATTCCAGTTTCTTGTAAACTGACAATGGGGGCACAGCTGCTGCACTGATATGAATGTACCGATCCTTCTGGTTTGTACATCACACACACGCTTGCACACAGGACATGATTCAAAAAGCTCCATGAGGCAGGTCTCATACACGATGTATGTGTTGATCGTCTGGGGGGGGTTTTGTTCTTGACCACTAAAACAAAAAAATAGAAGTTACGATCCATCACACAGATTGTTGCTTTAGAGATCTTTTGTGTTTCCCTATTATCAATGTTTGAATTATATACAGCAAAAAATACAATACATAGACAAACTCACACATAGTGATATTTCAGTAACTTACGACATGGCTGTTGTTTCTGTAGCATTTGTTATGTATTCTGCTGGATCATAAGTTGCATCCTGGCCTTCGGAAATCACCAAAGAAGAGCTTCCCTCAAATGGATCTTCGTATTCCTCTTCAAGGTCTACACGGGCCCTCTTTGGTGGTCTCTTTATGGGGGTGGATGTTGAAAAGGGCACTGGCACTTCCAACGGAAGTGTTTCCACACCAACGCTTCTGCAGGGAATTTTAGCCTGGACAGCTGTAACATAATTGTATTTGACATTAAAAACAAAAGAAAAGATAAAACAAAAATATTTTTACAACAATTAGTAGCACACAAATTAAAGGCTACGACATCAGAATGTCAAGATGTATCCAAAGAACATTTGAAAAACGTGATTCTAACCTGTACTTCGATGTGAACCAAGAGTCCTCGAGGATAGCTGTGTACGAACAGTCCGGTACTTGGGTGGGTCAGTCTGACATGCAGAATCTATCATCACAGGTAATCTGCTGGTAGCATGTGAGGTGCTGGCCTGTAAAGAAGAAAACATAGTTAGAACAAAATCATCTCAACTTAGTATTCAGGATGAGAAAATACTATTTGGATAAATATAGTCTGAAATCCCAAAAGATGGGGCTTAAAACTATCTATTTAGCAAAGGTCTTTGCTTAGCCTTTTCCAATCTGAGTTAGTTTTGAACCGTAACGTGCATGCTGTGTTTCTGACTCAATACAGATGATGTGTTGGAGGGGCTGAGCTCAGTAGACTGACTGTAATGAGTGCTAGCTGCTAATTAGCCTGTTGCTAGAGGTTAGGCCTCGTCAACAACAACATACCAGGGCTTTCACTCCGTTTTACTCGTGGTGTGTGTGTCCCCTCGCATACACACAGTGTTGTAACACACCTCCATTTATATTCATGTGCGCAAACAAGTAAACACACAAAAGCTTTTACATATAACGCTACAAAAAACGGCATGTCTCATTAGCTTAGCGTAGCTTAGCTTACAGGTCGATGATATCTGATCGTTCTTACAGACTACAATCACAAAAGCTTTTACATAACGCTGGAACAAACGGCACTTACCTCCAGAAGATTACGTTTGTTATTATAACTTACTCAATATGATTTTAGAGGATACAAAATACTAATAAATAGGAGAATAAATACTTGTGTTATCAGCTAGGGTGTGGATTACAGCCTTCACACAGATCGCCATTACGGTAGGGTGACCAAACGTCCTCTTTTGCCCGGACATGTCCTCTTTTCACGCCCTGTCCGGGTCGTCCGGGGGAGGTTTATAAATTCATGAAAATGTCCGGGTTTCGCGGACCATTTGCATGTACTTAAATTGACTGGCGCATTGCACAGAATACTACGGTACTCTGTTGCGTGTGTGACGTAATCCCTGAGTCTGAAGCTTTGTGGGCGGCTCGACAACTACGCTGACACACAAACAGAGGAAGGGGACACAGCGGACCGCAGCTCACATTCACAATGCCAAAGCGCAAATGTACTTTTACAGATGAATTGCAGAAGAAATTCCAAATGTACCGACCCGGTCGGAACAAATGGGAGGCGGAGTGCACCGTGTGCAACGCTTGCACATACGTGTGTGTCCAATAAAGGTGCAGGCGATCTTAAAGCGCACATGGACACAGACAAACATAGGAAAGCTGTGCAAGGTGAGAGTTTGTCGGCAAAGTTAACAGACTTCTTTGTTAGACCAGGCAAAACAGAGGATGCTGTAAATCCCGCGGAGGGTGCATTTGCATTTCACACTGTGAAACATCACAACAGCTACAGATCTATGGATTGCACAAGTGCCTTGCTAAAAAAAGCATTTCCAGACTCTGACACTGCCAAAATATTCAGTAGTGCGCGCACTAAAACCGAAGCCATTGTCAATGGTGTTATAGCGCCCCACTCGATTGATGTCGCACATGAAGCACTCAAAGAAATCCAGTACTGTGGTGTTTCTACAGACGGGAGGAACCACGGAGCAGTGAAAATATTCCCAATCATAATCCAGTACTTTGACTGGAAGAGGGGTGGCATGCAAACAAAATTAATCGAGGTTAAAGACACACCAAATGAGACAGCAGAAACCATTGCACAATATCTCATTGAAACATTGGCAAAAAACTATTTGTCTGAAAAATGCATTGCATTTACTGGCGACAATTGCAACACAAACTTTGGAGGAATCCGACGTGATAAAGGGGGAAAGAATGTGTTTGCACATTTGAAGAGGTTGCTGCAGAAGAACACTCTGATCGGTGTGGGTTGCCCAGCACACATATTGAATAATTGTGTTCATCATGGGGCAGACACAATAGATATTGACCTTGAGAATATCATGTTCAAAATCTACCAGTACTTCCACATTTACACTGCGCACTGAGAGCCTGAAGGAGTACTGTGATTTTGTTGACATTGAATACAGAAGGATGCTTTCTCACAGCAACACAAGGTGGCTGTCCTTGTTCCCAGGCATTGAGAGGATGATACAGATGTTTCCAGCCTTAAAGACATTCTTTCTGTCTCAGCAAAAACCACCCATAGTGATCAAGAAGTCTTTTGAAAACGAATTCAGTGAGATCTACCTCTGGCACATGCACTCACTCATGTCTGCGTTCCACATTCAAGACATGGAAAAGGAGAAGAACTCCATTATGGAGGTAAAGAAAATAATGAACAGCATCCACACCATTCTTCTTGAACGCAAGAGCAACAACTTCATGTCCCTTAAAGTTAAGGGACTACTGGCACAAAAGCGTAGTGATGGACTTGGTAAGGAATATGACCAGTTCTCTGCTGATGTGCAAGGCCTGTACAGTACATGTCTGGAGTATCTGGAGAAGTGGATGACTCCCATGGAAGAGTTCTCCACATTCACGTGGATGGATCTGAGTGAGCCACCAGAGTGGAATGATGTGGAGGCCTGCATCAAGTTCCTAGGAGAGAAGGGGGTGGTAATTGATGATGTCAAGTGTTTTGACCAGGTCACCAATCTGAAGAGATTCACAGAAAGGTGCTGAGGAGTCCAGTGGCCTGCAGGTGCACCAGAAGTGGACCAAATATTTTTGAGAAGGCCAAAAGCATTGCATGTTACTCAGAACTACTGAAGATTGCACAGTTTGTCTTTGCACTTTCCTCTCACAATGCACATGTTGAGAGGGTTTTCTCACTGATGCAGAGCCAGTGGACCAAGGAGAGGAACCAGCTGTCTGTTGAGTCACTGAAGGGGATTCTATTTGTGCAATACAATTTGAAAGACATGTGTTGCAAAGACTTTCATGCTTATTTGTTGAGCAACCGAACACTGCTGGGAAAGATCAGCTCCACAGCTAAATATCGATGGGCAGACAAGGAGGATGAAGAAGAAAAGCAGGATGAAGAAGATTGAAGTATGCAGCTATGCAGAGAGAGAAAGCTATGTAGCTGTGGGAGAGAAACTTTAAACTTTTAATTTTAAATTGGGACCCTAGAAAACTGTTTGAAGCTAGAAATATGTGAAAAGTTGTCGTTTCACTGTGGTTGTTTACAATGACAGGGCCTGGAATTGTGTTTACAAACATTTAAAGTAGGCTTATATTTGGTTCATGGTGCCTCAAAATGTGTTATGTTATGTTCACTAATGGCAATTATGCAAATGTAAAAGCCAAAACTGCATAGTGCACTTTTAAAATAATTATATTAGTATCTTTGTGAGGTTACTGTTTTATTGTTTACATTGACAAGATACAAAGAGATTATTTGTTAAAGCTGGTCTTTCTATTTTCTACTATTTCATATATTTTGTTATTTATTTTTGTAAGACTTGAAAAGAGAGCTATTATTTTGTTACAGGTTGATGTTTAAGTTATTCTTGTGCATTTGAGATTTGTCAGAGATAATTCTAGGCATAATAAAGCATGTTGATTGTTGAGTAACCTTGGTTTGGTGTGTCTTTGGTTATAGAGAGATATTATTGTGTTATATACAGTAAAATAATATAAATAATAATGTTATATCCATACAGAGGAGGCATACTTTAAAACAATAAGGCATCTTTGAGTAAACGTTGAGTATCATTAAGTATCTCGAGGCTGGGGGCAGCATGTCCTCTTTTTTGGAAATCAAAATATGGTCACCCTACATTACGGCAGTCTGAACATGTTCGCAAATGCCTGATAATTAAAATAAAAGACAAAGCAAAGACTGCGGAGCGTACAAAATAAAATGTTACAAGAACATATAAACACCTAACCGATTACTAGTTGGGGTTGAGGCGACATTGATACGGCGAAGCTACATGCTACATGCTACATACTACAAGCTAGATATAGCTTTATCAGGAAAAACACCGCTAAATAAAAACTTACAGCTTCAGAATTGGATGTGTCCTCACTGGCCTGGTCCCGGATGGTTGGTATTGATCCCGGGTGTAGCATTGGTTTGGAGGCATATCCGTGTTGGACTTGAGAGAAGTTCATAAACATGTCCGTCGTAAAATGTTTGGAACACACAAACAGAAATCTGCCGGGGTCTTCTGGCACATGTCCCTTGAAAATGAAGTCTAACCACAGATTATTTTCTTCTTTCACTGATGGCATTGCATGCAGTCCCCTGTCCCGAGTCTTGCAGTCAACAACAGCACAACGTTTAACTGGCTTAGACATCCTAGCAAGAGCAGGCAGAAACACAGATGTGACTGGGGTTGATTTAGCCTGCCGATAGCTTATATGCGAATGAGAGGTTTGGCAATGCACGTGGCCGTGGCTCATTCCCCTGATAGGTGGAGAGTTGACCAATAAGCGGAGTACGTCTTTGTGACGTAGAAAAGTGTCGGAATGTGGATCAATTTTTTTCAGATCCGTTGCAGCCCCTTTTTTAGAGATTTGGCGAAGGAGGAAAATAGAGAGGGTTGTGTTTTCTGACACTTGGTGAGTTCCCTGGAACACCGGGGACACATAATCATGTATACAAGACGTACAAAGGTGCATTTTGCATGATAGGTGCCCTTTAAATGGGTAAACGTTTTGCAGGCTGCTAAGTCGGGATCGCGGAGAAATGCTCTCCGCAGACCCATGCTCACAGCGTTATAAACCTTTTTCTTACTCAATATCAAGCCACACTTATTGTTTTTACTTCGGCTGTGAGTGTTTGTGTGTGCTCAGGATGAGTTTAGCTTGTTCTCGCTGTATCGCCGACCCGGAAGCCTGTCCGCTCCTCGCAGCAGATCGCAGCAACGAGCCTCTCAACGTCCCGACCAATCAGAGCACACTGAGCTCACAGGGAGGGGGGGCAGGAGCTCCAACAAGCCTAGGACAGAGAGTGAATACCGGTGAATACACATACTATACAGCAGGGGTGGGCAATTATTTTTTACAAGGGGCCACTTCAGAAACTCGAGCTGTGTTGGGGGGCCAAATCAAAATAGGTTGAACTTAATTCTGCTCAATATACATTTTCTCCCATTATGGAATGCAGTATATTACATATTTTTATAAGCTGTTACTGGTAATGAAAAGAATAAGAATGTTCCCTTACAATAAATATATGAAATTGTGGAGTGGGCCAAATAGGAAAATACTCCTATAGAGGTAATAAACAGTAAAAACAATCATTGAATCAGTATTTAATTACATTTTTTACACGTTAATCTTCACAAACCAATTAGTCTAGATGGAAATAGGTGTCCACGCGCACCCCTCGGAATTTTTTATGCCACCTGATTTTTCTTAATCCTTAAAGTGTCTACTTTCAGAATCTGCCAGGTGCCAAGCTGAAATAATGTCCGAAAGGCTCCATTTTTAACCCTTTATTGCACCTAACCCAAAACCGAAACATTAAAATTTGATGTAGCAAGAGGCCTTTGAAGTAAACAACATACAGAGACAAATGAATACATTTGTACATACAATTCTGACCCTAGGAATTCAATGGGATGGTTATTTTTGATATTTGACAACATTTTGACTGTATTTCTGGACAAAAACAGCAAGAAATGACCAAACATGTGTGTATGACCAACTACCTTTTCATTTTTTAAAGTGCATAGTGAATATTCGTTCACAATCAGTTTTTTTCTAATATTTAAGTGTTTATTTTTGGATAATATTGTGTACCAAGCTGATGATGTTGGTGACCGGGGCTCGGCAGTTGGTTGACAGTTGGTTGCCGTTGGTTACCTGGTACCTGGCTACCTGCAGATGGCAGTCTCCCACTGCTTTCTTTGGGAACAATCTCAAGGATTTTCTTAGTAAGTATCATTAATAATTATTATTAACTATTATTAAGATATACCTAATAGTCATATACAAGTAATTCTTCAACAAAAGGTATACAGAAATCACTTCTGTAATCTTGACTAAGTAGTGTTGGTAGCTAGCTAAGTTGGTAGCTAGCTGAGTTGATAGCTAGCTAATGTTTTTCAGCATTTTCAGGCTGATTACTCACTACAAACAATAGGGAAAAGGAAAAAACATTGTATTCTTGACTATAGTGTTGGTAGCTAGCTAAGTTAGTAGCTAGATAATGTTTTTCTTTATTTTCAGTTTGATTACTCATATTAACCATAGGAAAATGGAAACATTGTATACTTCATAATTTGGTCCTCCTCAGAGTGTTGGTAGCTATCTAATGTTTCTAATTTCTTTATTCAGGCTGATTACTTCATAAACTGCTGACAATGGGAAAAAGGACACATTGTAACACAGCTGAAGTGCCTCCAAAGAGGATTAGATCGATAACATGTATTTTACATGTCTCAACTACTGAGTATGGTAATTTTATCATGCTCAGCAAATGCAAGTGGGGGGCAAGCGAGAAGCTATCGTATCTACACAGTGTTCGTGATATGAGACTCTGCGAAACAGCCACCTCACCATACCGCATGAAGGATATTTGTGACCAAATACCATTGACGTTAGAAGGCTTGCCTTTGGATAAAACTGACTATCATCAAAACTGCTACAAAACCTTCACAGGGAAATTGGATCGTTTAAAAGTGTCAAAGGCTTCTACATCTGGTGAATCATCGTCATCGATAAAGTACTCCCTACGCCAGGGGTCGGCAACCTATTTGATATGAAGTGCCATTTAAAAAAAAAATTGTCATCAGTGTGCTAACGATCGAGAATTATCAAGGGGGGGGGGTTGAGGAGCTTGACGCTCGTCAACTATCAGCAGGAGGGCGGGGGAGCAGTGTGTGGACCTGTCAGCGCAACTTACATGATGCCGAATTTAACAAACACATTTAAATAATTGGTTTAAACGGGATAATCTTAAGGACGATCGTCCGTTCTGTGATTCTCCAGAACACACGTTATGATATTAGGGTCATGCAGCGTGAGATGAGATCGCTTTTTCTTTAAGAGAGAGAGAGGGGTGTGGCTTGTGCATACCTGTTTGTGGATGGTAGAGCGACAGACAGTGAGGGTACGTGTGTATGTTTCTGGAAGTGAAACGAGCAGTGGCGACTGGTCATTAGGGGCACAGCCCCACCTAGTGTCAGCAGAAAGTATTGAAAATAATGATTACAAAAAAATGCAAAATATTAATTAAAAAATATATAAAATATATTTTAAGATCATGTTTAATTATCTGATTCGTCTGTACATTGCTGTTTTAGTCTGTGTTCTTCTAATTAGTGTCTACAGTGTGTGCCTATTGAGCTGTTTAGAGCCATGTGGGACAAAACCCGATCCTGCCCCTCCCTCTCCATGTTTAAGTCAACGGTCACTGTAAAAAATACACTGCGCATGCTCAGAATATTTTCCTATTTAATGTGTGTGGCAAAAAAATAATGACCATAGGGGCATAGAGCTGCCATCCCCACCATATGTCATCTCACATAATTCAGAGCTGATTGGCTGTAAGTACGTGTGCCGCGAAAAGTGTGGTGTGTGAAGAGGAGACGAGAGAGCTGCAGTGAGGCGTCCTAAAACCCGGAAGTAAACTGAGCATGGCTTCCCTCGACAAAAAAGCAATGAGATTTCTCCATAAGATTTTAGAAAATAGCTCCAAATAAGGTCTGTGGGAAACGTAGCTGTTAGATAAATGCACGTTTTGTTCAGCCGGATAATATCCACATGTCTACCCTACTTTTATAATTTTCGAATCATAAATCTATTGATTAGATTAGATTTATGATAGACTTTTGAAACTACAAGAACATAAGGAGGACTTTTACAAAAAAGTAATAGAGATTTTTGTCCAGAGGGATAGGCAAATGGACTTCATCTTCAAGTTAAGGTAAGACCACAATTTTATTGAAAATGGGATCTTACTAAGAGAGAACAACTCAATATTTAAATGATAAAATTACATTTTTTGGGTATCCTTTTGTTGAAATGTCTGTTTAAAATGAATTGAAGCATCAGACTAAAAAAGCTTTTGAAAATAATATTATATTTTGATTTTGGTCAAAATATAATATTTGTAAACCTGAAGAGTCAGTGCCAGTGCCTCACCAGCCATGAACCTCTCTGCAGAAGCTTATAGACATCTACGTGTTTTGTGCCCCACCACTTTTGTACATATAAAAACGCCACTGGAAACGAGGAAGCAGAAAAACAGAGGTCTGGTATGTATTTTGTGAAACAGAAGAACAGCTAAATAAATGCAACGGCCTCCCAAGAAGAGCTCGCCTCTCTCCAGTCATTTAAGCTAAAGTGGGTTATTGAACCTGAAGCTTGTTGCTTCTGCCCTGGGAGACGACAGAGAGTCATCCCCTCCTCGACTACGGTCTGGGAGCCGACAGGAAAGTTCAACACACAGATGGCCAGTCCACCCCTTTGTAGCATATTATTTCGATGAGAGATGAGCAGATCGCCAATGGGCTTTCAACTAAATACACAGCCACGCAAAAACTGCGGCATTTGTACAGCTCCTTATGGGTAGGCTACTGCAATTAGTGAAGTGCTTTCCTCTGTGGTGAAACGATCAGCACTGCACCACGGAGGAAAGCGGCAGAAAGTCACCTGGAGATAAAGAGAGCGGGGCTGCGTTGCGTGCATGGCTTCCTTCTGCAGATAACGGGGAGACGCGCTCTGGCGGCGGTCTCGTTCAGGATCCGAAAATACAATTTAAATATTTTGCACACTTATTCCACTTATTCCTAGTGTGCCACTGGTTACGGTGCCGCACCGCATGCCAATGCTGGCACGCGTGCCAGGGGTTGCCGACCCCTGCCCTACGCCATCCCAAATGTCTCTCAAGTCAAACTTAAGGGGCTCGGTGTTCCTTCTTGTTCCCAAATCAATGTATCTTCTATGACAAAACAACAACCAAGTTCAAGGGGAAGACTGAAGAGCTAAAAAAGTTTCAGAGTTGGAAACACAAAGAACCAGCCTGGAAAGTTATCGAACCTAGGGCACAGGAATTGAAGAAAGAGGATCTTTATCGCAAGGTGCAGGGCAAGGACCTCTTTGCTATGGAAGCTCAGTATCATCCAATATGCAGAAATAACTTCAACAATGAGTACCAAAACCATGAGCGTGGAAGAAAGAGAGGAAAAAAGGCAGCAGACAACATTGACAGCCCGCAGGCCCGGAAAATGGCAGCACATGACAAGTCCTATTGTGTAGTAAAGGATTACATTCTTAGGAATGTGGTTGAACACAAAGAAGTCGTCCAGCTAAGATCCATGTGCAACTTGTACAGGAAGACACTGGAAGGTGAAGGTTTTCCTAATCCTGAATACCGCAGTGAGAAATTGGCAAGACGTTTACAAGGAGACAAAGACATATCTCGTGAACTCACATTCTCAAAGGTACCACACCATGGTTGTCTTGAGTTGAACCTTATATACAGCTCAAGCATTACTGTAGATGAAGCAGTTAAATGTGCGTACAAACTTGGAACATCTGATCAACTACAAGAAGCAGCACTCACCCTCAATTCTCACATTAAAAAGGCATTCAAAGAGTCAAAGGAGCAACCATGGCCCCCAACTGCACAGGAGCTGGATGCTGTGAAAATGGATGAACTGCTCCCAGAGCATCTTGTACAATTTCTGAGCTCAGTGGTGACTGGGACACTCGATGAAGAAAAGTGTGAGAAGACGCAGAGGCTGGTCTATTCGATTAAACAAGATGTGTGTTGAGCAGCAACTAACAGCAAGTGGAAACTCCCAAAGCACATCCTCCTGTGTGCCACACTTCGGCACCTAAATCGAAGCAAACAGGTGAGTGATCAGCTAACTTATTGCTTATGAGGTCTTACATTGTCATTGCTCAACTATGCTTCATACAGGTATTTGATATTGATAAAAAAACCATTTGTTTATCTTTACAGCTCACAACCATCCTTTCACGACTAGGACACTCAGAGACATGTGACTTCAGTATGGAACTTGAGACAGCAATGGCCAAGGCTTTTGAGGAGATGTCCACCAACCTGACCCCTCAAATCATCACTGGCGAGGGAAACACTGTTTTTCACAGCGAGTGGGACAACCTGAAAAGAATCATCACCAACGTTCATGGTTCAAATGTGGTAAACAGCGCCGGGGGAATCATGATTCAAGAAGTGAAGGAGAGCCATGTGAGCACCAAGAAAAGGACCCTTCCTCTCTATGACAGGTCATCCAAGATGAGAAGCCTTAAGATCACGCCTCCCGAGACGCTGCCAGAGCTGGCATTCAAAAGAGTTGGCCCCAAATTCCCCAAGAATGCCAACTTTACCCCTCCTGCTGAGAACCAAGTGTCATATGATGCCTCAATGTTGCAGTACAACACCCACCTCCTCAGCAGATGGTTGAGCAGCCAGGGCAAGCAGCAAGTGCCTGTATTTGGTGGTTTTATTTCAAGCACAGGGAAAGTGCCTCCTAGGAAATCTACCATCGACTTTTACACCCCCATCAACCAGCCCATTACAGACAACGCAGTAGTGTATGAGCTACTCAAGAGATCCGAGGCAGCAACTGAGGAGGTTGGACAGCCATACACCATCAACACGTTTGACCTGGGAGTCGTCATGAAAGCCTGTCCTATAGTATGGAAGTATGAGGAGAAATTCAGTAAGCATGTGAACCTCATTGGCAAGTTCCACACAGCCATGAATTACATGGGCAGACTCACTGGGCGCAAGTGTCTTGGAGCTGGCTACCCCGAGATCCTCATAGAAGCTGGCCTCGCAAACAGTGGTTGCCTGAAAAATATCCTGAGCGGGAAGTCATATGCCAAGGCTCTCTTCAGTCGGAAGGCGGTCACAGAGGCACTCGAACGGTTGCTGTTCAATGTTTTTCTAGAGGAGGAGAAACCAGACATCCCATATGAGATCCTCTTCAACCTCATACACTCTTGCACTTCTGAGAGCCTCAACTCCACTCTGAAGGATCCCACACTGCTCAAGCTGATTGGTGACTACCTCAAATACCAAGACAAGGTACGCAGGGGCCACCTGGGCAAAACGGGCATGTTCTGGCTCTCCATGATGGATCATGCAAGGCTGGTCTTTATGATGGATTTTGCTGTGAAAACCAACAATTTTGAGCTGTTCCATCACTGCAACGGCGCCATGGCAGATCTCTTCTTTGCTTATGATGGCCACAACTACGCCAACTGTTCATGTTGGTTGTGACGCTAAAATTCAGACTTCTCCCTCTCTACATTGCAGGTGGTCCACTAAGTCTCTTCAACAACTGTGCCGCACAACCTCTGCCCGCGCTCAGCTCTATGAGCTTACTCTTGAGATGTGTGGCATGATTGACGACCCTGAGATGCCGAAAGCAGGCAAGCACCGTGAGCTGGAGCTTGCCCAAATCAAAAAGTCTGAATTAGCGGTGCAGAGCGTCATCTCTACCATCAATGGCTTCACAAACCCCTGGAGAATCCCAGACAAAAGTCAACTGTTCTCCCACGCATCTGGAGCTCCCATCGATCCAGAGGTTGAGACGTGCTGCGGGCCGAGGCTGCAGGCAGGGCTGCCAAGGAGCAGTTCATCCAAGAGCGCTTCATTTCCAAGAGGAAAGACTTCTTTGATCGCCTCAAGAAACTTACGCTCAAGACAATGGATAACTGCAGCAAGAGGGTCAAACTTACATCTGCGCAGGGGAAGGTGGATATTGATTTTACTTATACCATTTAAACATTTTAACTCCGGGCATATTAGTGCGGCAGAGTCCAACTCCTTAATGAACTCTCCGTCAGAAAACGGTTTACTTTTTTTTGCAATTTTGTAGGATAAGACATAACTCGTCTTGACAGCTGCATCTCTGGATGTGGAATGTTTTGTGAAAAGTTGTTGTTGGCTTTGCAGCTTAGCTAGCAAAGCATCCGACTCCTTTGCCCGCTCTTCCTCAGACAGGTTCTTGTATTTATCTGCGTGTTTGGTAGCATAGTGGCAACTCACATTGTACTTCTTGCACACAGCGACCTGCGCACCACAAACTAAACACACAGCTTTACCTTTCACTTCTGTAAATAAATACTTAGCGGTCCATGTCTTGTTGAAAACGCGGCATTCAGTATCGATCTTTCTTTTTTTGCCGTTTGCGGACATTTCGAGGACTAGCCGGCCAGCATCACTCGTAGCTGTTCACCGCACGTGCGTTTACGTAAATAAAAAAAAAAAACAGCAGCACCCTTTTCAAACACAGTTAGAAAGTATTTACGCCATGCAAGCAATACAGCTGTGTTGCTTTTATTTTGAAAAGGTTTTTTTTCATTATGTTATAATTTATGATCAACCTCACGTGGGCCGGCCAACGGGCCGGATGTGGCCCGCGGGCCGTAAAATGCCCAGTACTGCTATACAGAGATGCTGTATGAGAAACCAATGTGAGTTTGGAAAATTGCACAATATAAATCTATTTTAGTATACCTCAACAATGGAATTATGATCAGTAGAAATGGCCATGACATGGGCCTTTTAAGTATCAAGTAAAAGCACTCATTGTGCAGTAAAATTGTCCCTGTCAGTGTTTTACTATTTTTGGGATGCTTTTTGGATTTATATTACTGCTGCATTAATGTTTATGTTGCATTTGACTTCTGTTCATGATAATAGCCGAGCTGATCTGATTTGCTATCAAAGGTTTTTGTCAGAGTCTGACCTATCCATCAAAATATGATGTACAGTGTAGTTATATTTTAGTTTATTGTTATCTTACAGTCATCTCCAGCCTTCAGGAGTACTCTGGTCCAGACAAGCGGAGGACACCTTACATCCTAGCAGTTGGGACCACAATAAACAGCTCCATGAGTACTACATTGTCTTGGATGGTGAACTCCTTCCCTGCAAGGCCAAGTCTTCCCTGTCACTTTTGATGAACTTTTTAAAGCACATTATGTGTTTGGGATCTCCTATGACCAGGGCTTAAAAGGCATGCACACATTTTTGCAGACCACCATCTTCAACATTGATGTAAATTGGTTGCCATGTACACTTTGAGATGTTGGTCATCCTGCTCGGTGATTGTTAGTCTTTCAAAACACAATTTTTGTCAGTTTACTTTGCACATTAGCACTAGTGTATGGTATTCCACGTTGTCCATTTGTTGTAACAGGATTTTGGAATGATGACCTCTAAAGTGTTTCCCCAGGCTAAAGAGGCCTAATGAGCAAATGTACAAAGGCTCACCTACAGTATGACCAATGTATTTTGTGGGTTGTTTGAGGTCGCTACTGATTAGATGTTATATTTAAAACATATCAAAATCACATTTTTGAAAATAAACGCACGTTTTCAAGAAATTAATGTGTACTTTATTGCCTGAAGTGTTAATGATTCACCCCAAAATTGTTTGTTTGGTGTACACCAGCTAAACAGCACTGAAACAGTGTTAAAAATGACCATGGAGAACATGTTCTCTTTCAAAGTGTTGAATAATCAGCTCTACACAGTGACACTAAAACACTGACTAAGAGTACATTTTTAACTCTCTGAGGGTTATAGGTATACACTGCACGTGTTGGAAAGCACTCAAACAGTGTGCAAAAAGTACCAGTTAGTGTATATTTTGACTCCCAAAGTGTTCAAATCTAATTCTTTATTTGGAGTTTGTATTTGACTCTTTTGACAGTGTTCAGAGAACACCTAACTCTTGGACCTATAAACACACACCGAAACTGGTGTTAAATGTTACAATATACACCGTGATTTTTGCTGTTTGCCTGAACCACCTAAACTGGCTCCTTTCTACGCGAAGGAAGAGCGACTCTACTCCAAGTCCCTCTATGATGACTGAACTTCTCACCTAATCCCAGCAACCCCCCAGAGAGAACCCATTTCTGCCGCCTGTATTTGTGATTTTGTTGTTTCGGTCATGGTCCATTCTTCATGACCATAGGTTTGATTGATTGATTGAAAAGTTTATTAACAGCTTGTATATTGGGTACAGTACAGTACATCTCAAAACATACAATTGTTAAGGGGATGCAGACCAGAGAAAGACTTTCGTCTTGTTTACATCAGGGTCCCCCATTTCCAATTCATCATATCATTTAAGACATGTAAGACATATTATGACAAACAGATGGGTTATTTACAATTTACATACAGGTGGTTTTTACATACAGATTTCTTATTTACAATTTTCATTTTAGATTTCGTTCTAATACATCCTAACCGGACATTTAAGACCAACCAAGTCTACAGATATACAGTTAGTAACAGAGTCTAAAATGCGAGTATATACATAGATGGGGGGGGGGGGGAAGCTGTCCATTGTACGACAGGTTGAGATTTGTACCATTACCGGGGCCAGTTTTGCAATGCTCTCCCCCGAAGGTGCTCTTTAAGAGAGGCTTTGAAGGTAAGTATAGTTTTACTTTCCTTTACAGTTGTGGGAAGAGCGTTCCACCTTGATGTGGCATCATTGCGAAACGTGTATTCCCCCTTTTTTGTGCCAAATCTGGGTTTCACATGATTTGTGGAGCTCCCTCTGGTGTTATGATCATGGTATTCCTTGACCTTTGGGAAGAATTTTGACATGTACATGGGTACCATAGAGGTGTAGTGGATCTTGTAGACCAGGCCCATTGCAAGAAGCTGTACTCTGTCGTCTACTCTAAGCCATCCTAGGTTGTCAAAGTGGGCAGAGGTGAGGTGGGTTCTAGATGAAAGGTCAAGCAGTAGTCTGACCAGTTTATTTTGCGATGTTTGAAGTTTTATTTTTAGCGCCTTGGAGGTGCTATGGTACCATGACGTGCAAGCATAGTCATAGTACCCTTGAATGAGGGCTCCTGCCAGAGTTTTCAGGGTGTTTTTGTTTACCAGAGAGGAGATCCGGTATAGGAATCTAGTTCTTTGATTGACTTTTTTTATTACATTGGATGCCATTTTGTCACAGGAATGCCTCAAGAATAGATCTTAGGTATGTAATTTCCTTCTTACTTGTGACAATAATGTCACCCACTGCAACTGAAAAGTCGTGGGATTTGCTGAGATTATGTTTTGAACCGAAGAGAATGGACTCTGTTTTACCCAGGTGTAATGATAATTTATTATCGGCGAGCCAGGTGCAGATTCTGCCGAGCTCAGAGCTGAGGGTTTTTTCAACCTGCAATCTGCTCCTGTCCGAGACCAGCAGGGCTGAGTCGTCCGCGAACAGGAACAATTTGCAGTCACATGCTGATGACATGTCATTTGCATAAATTAGGAACAGTAACGTACCTAATATGCTTCCTTGTGGAACACCACAGCTCACTGGGAGGGGGGGGGGACAGAGTACCGTTTACCTCCACCATCTGTTCTCTCCCCTCCAGGTAGGATTGCATCCAGCTCACCGATAGTTTATCAAAACCAATTGCTTTTAGCTTGTCAATCAGAATGGGGTGATTGACAGTGTCGAAAGCCTTTTGTAGGTCCAGCATCACCATGCCGCAGTACTTGCCCTTGTCCACCTCTTGTTTGATGTGGTCGCTCAAATAAAGAAGGCATGTCTCAGTGGAGTGGGATGTTCTAAAGCCAGATTGAAATTCATAGATTAGTTTCTTTTCCACGAGGTACTTTTCGACCTGTTCATATACCAATTTTTCCATGACTTTCGAGATGGAGGTAAGTATAGAAACAGGGCGGTAGTTGCCTGGGTCCAATGTGCTGCCCTTTTTGTGCAGGGGGGTTACTCTTGCAATTTTGAAGTCTCTGGGTACTTTTCCCTGTTTTATGGAGAGGTTAATTATGTGAGCTATGACTGGTGAGATGGCGGTTGCTGTGTCTCTGAGGAGTTTGGAGGGGATATTGTCGCGGCCAGTGGCCTTGTTAGGTTGGAGGGCGCTCAGTTTAATGAGTACCTCTGCTGTTGTTACCCTTGCTAGACTGAAATCATCTTTGCGTACCCCTAGGTTTTTGTAGTAGGTCATGATGTGATCTACTCCAAAAAGCCCTGAGTGGGAGGGTAATTTATTTACAAGAGTTGTGGCTATGTTTGTGAAAAAATGTTCAAGTACTCGGCCACATCCAGTTTGTCTGTGATGAGCCTGTTATCTGTCTTTATGTTTACGTTCGAAAATCTGGTTTTGAGTTTTTTACTGCAGCCAAGCTGGTTATTGAGTCATTTCCAAAGTTCACGGGGTTTATTTTTGTATTCCTCATTTTTGACATTGATGAAATTCTTTTTGGCAGTTTTGATCATGGAGCATACGTCATTTCTTAGTCTGTTTCTTTCAATTTTTAGTTCAGTCACGTGGGCCTGGAGTTCACTGCTCGTGCTTTTGGAAAGCATTGACTGACCTTTATGAAACTCAGCGCGATTTTTTATCCTGGTTGTTCTTAGGGGGGCCAAATCATTGAGTATTGCAGAGAATTTGTTTTTGAAACCAAGCCATGTTTCTTCAACTTGTGTACCACTGAGCTCATCCGACCAGTCCAGGCTCTCCAGTTCTAGGTTAAAGGCCTCGCTAGAGTAGTTTTTGAGGTCTCTAGATATGACTGTTTTGTGACAGCCGGCCCTTTGTTTTAGCTTTTTGCGGGTACAGAATATCATATAATGATCACTTAACCCGCATGCTATAACCCCTTTACTGGAGATCCTGGACTTGTCAGAGGTCAGAATGAGATCAATGGTAGTTTGTGTTGTTTCACATACCCGGGTGGGTTGGGTGATTAGCTGGCTGAAGCCGTGCAGATCACAAATCCTACCGAAGGACTTGAAGACGGACGTGTCTTTACGTTGCATATCCGTGTTCCAGTCTCCAACAATAATTGGCTCTACATCCCCCACACCAGCCAAACACCCATCTAATGTATCATAAAAGTCACTCTGTTCCGGTGGTCTATAGATTGTCCCGACTATTACAGATTTAGCATTGTCAAAAAGAATTGCAACCCACAGAGATTCAATATTTTCATGATGCAGGTCAGTACGGTTTTTGAAATTGGTGTCTTTATGTATGTACATGCAGACACCACCTCCACAGGTGAGGGTAGGGACAAACAGGGACCGGTAGATTGAGAGTTTTGTAAATATTTGCAACAACCCCTTACTCTTAACTTCTCTGATAACTTTGACTTAAATGATCTCAACCTTGGTTTGCTTTAAACAAAATAAAAAAAGAGCACAAGATCTGTAGTTACACAAAATAAAGAAATTTTCAAGTTTTGCTCTATGACAATAAACATCCCACTTGTGAATGTCCGAAACAAACATAAACTACTTAACATCATCTTGCTGAACACAAGTCCGCCGTCAGCGCTGCGGTGGTGATGCACAACCCAGATGTAGTTTGTTTATAGCCTAACGTTAGCTTTTTATTCCGAATGATTGATTAAAAAATCAAAAATTGGGCTCATGTGGAGATTGTCCTATCCTATTTTCTACAATATTCCGTCTCTGAGATGTGACAGAAATATCCCGTGCAATGTGTTTGAGCACTAGCCAATAGAACCGCGAGTGTAATATAGTGATGTCACTATGTTACGGACGTAAACAAAGGAGTCTAATGGAGGCGTTTCAGGCAGGGGGAGTAATGTGTGGGAGAGAAACGCTTTAAAGTGGTGGACTGGTTTACATGGAGATTCTGCTAGTAGCCATATCAATACAAACTTGTAAACTTGGTCACTTAATAACTGGGAATATGTTCAGACTTGCTGCATCTGATCCAATCAGTCAACATTACATTTTCAAGTGACAGGTCGAGAAGTTTTAGATTTTGATGTGGGCGTTTTGTACATGGTTTGTCTATGTTTGAGACAATAACAGCTGCAGCAAATTCAGTTAATTAGAGCTCTTTATTTAGTTGTTGTGTTTTTATTGTTACTCATTATTATTTTAGATAACACCTTTCTAATGAACATCTGTTTTCCATTTGATTTGTACGTGTATCCTTTAGTCATCCGTATTTGTTTTGTTATTGTCGTGTGCAGAGGAGGAAGCTGATGTGTGGGTCAGTGATTCTGTCGCACTGAAGTGTTGTAACTGCTGGTAATATTCGGCTTGTTTATGATGTTTTTATTGTCTTTGGTAATTCACAACAGGTTTATGATCACAAGCAGGTAGACGGGCCTGTGTGTTTATGGTTGTGTGTTAGTGTGTGTGTGTGTGTGTGTGTGTGCGTGTGTGTGTGTGTGTGCGTGTGTGTGTGTGTGTGTGTGTGTGTGCGTGTGCGTGTGTGTGTGTGCATTCTCATCGTCTCTGGATGGTTGTTCTTTTCTGTCTTTAATGAGTCATAGATTGCTGTTTGTATCATCTGTGTTGTTTCTTCAGCCCACACATTTCTAATGAACAGCTGCTCTATGTCTTAGTGCTAGCCAGCCTGAACACACACACACACACACACACACACACACACACACACACACACACACACCCACACACACACACACACACACACACACACACACACACACACACACACACACACACACACACACACCATTGGCAAGGTACCAGTTATTTCTCAACACACCGTTGTTTTTTAATCTGTACATATACAATTTTAGTGCCAATCAAGAGTCCCCATTCATGAAGACAACGTAGATCTTCGAGTTTGCAACTTTAATACAGTACTTATGTACTTCCACTTGCTATTTCGACTGCAGGAGTATGCCAAAACGTACCCAGATGGTGCACTCTTAACGGTCAAAAGTATTAAACGCTGGACAATTCTCACCCTCAATGATCGACATCTTGGCCAACGGGTTAAATTACAATGGCAACAAATTGTGTCAAAGCCTTAACTAGTAACCATGCAGAGACAGCGATTGCGTTTGCAAGACGTCTGTTTGCAGCCCAATATTTGTGAATTCCCAGATTGTACCCCAACTGTGCATGCTTCCATTTTTTCCACACTACACTCCAGTTGGTGGCTTTTGGTATGTGCCTCGAAGTTGAATTTCCAAATCAAATGTTGCCTTTTTTTGTAATTAAAGTTTTTATTTGTGAACATACATGGTACATAGCTCACATGGTACAGCATACAGAAAGAGGAAGATCAGGCTACAAAACATGTTAGTTAAGTGTTCCTGGTTAAAAGAAAACTGAAAAATACAAATGTGTAAGATTACCAATCAGACACTACAGCGATCATAAAATTAAAATAATAACAACAAATTATGCTTGATTCTTTTGTGAGAGTCCTACAGTCAGGCTACTAGTTAGAGGTCAGGTATTCCACAAAGTAATCCCATCTTCCTAGAACCACAGGTCCTCTACCCCTCATTCTTGCCAACATAACCTCTTATGATGCGTTTTCACTCATCAGAGCCTTCCGTTCGTTAAATGTTGGTATTGTGGGTGTCTCAATATAATTCTGGCAGCTGAGGTTATCCCAACCATTAAAACTGAATGAGAACTTTTTGTCAGTTTTGGAATTTCTGTTGTATCGCCTAATGGCAAGGATGCCTCTAAGAATTCCAACACTCTTTGCCAAAACGGGTTGACCATAGAACATTCCCATATGAGATATACAAATGTGCCCATCTCTTTCTTGCATTTCCAGCATGTGTTGGTATTTATTAGTCCTATTTTGAAAAGCCTAGATGGTGTCCAGTAGTACCGGTGTAGAGTTTTATACTGAGTGAATTAACCTCTAGTTTCTTTAATATATGTACCGTTATCAGTCAGAATCTGTTTCCATGTATCTTCGTCAATCTGACAGTCAAGGTCTTTCTGCCAGATTATCCTCAAATTATCACATGTGCTGCTGGTTAAATACATTGATTTACTATAGAATATTGATGCCTTATGGTTAAGTGGGTTATGAAGATAGTCAACTAATGGGTTATCTGTTTCATTCGGCTGATACTTTTCCACCAAGCAGTGTCTAATCTGCAAGTATTTCCAGAAATCCCCCTTCTGTTGCAAATTGTACTCTTGGGCTAATTCAGTGAAGGATTTAAATATACCATCTTTATAGAGATTGCTTATTGTATATATACTGTTGTCTAGCCATCTTCTCCAAAATACTGTTAGTTTTCCTATTTTTACTTCTGAGTTTAACCAAAGTGATGCATATTGCTGTTTGAAATGTGAAATATTGTGTATTTTATGAATGGTTTCCTGCTCAAACTGCAAGACAGGAAGTTATTTTTGATGCTCAGATCATGTCAACCCATACTCCGAAAGAGTATGACATTACTACCAACAGTATCCCTGGAAACTATCCAAAACTGACCCTGAATCTGAAAGTGACCTCATTTAAGATACACACTGTGTCAGGGCATCACCTTGTAGAGGCCTTCATTTCAGATTTTGTTTAAAAGCAGATGTATATGAAAAGTTAAGCCTTTTTGTTAATTTGGGAGGAAACACTAAAAACATCTTTATTATAAATATTAAGTACAAAACCAACATCAAAAATCTTCACAAAGACAGGGTTACTTTTAGGAAATAGTATTGAACTGCATCAGACTGTACAGCCCAGTGTATTTAATAGAGTGAAAACCACAGCCCTCCTTTGACAGTGAATATTTTGTCACTTGACTAATTGATCCTTAATTCGCCTGAAATGAAGAAATAATTAACTGCAGAACAATGTCAGTCACTGTGTCTCCGCTCCCTTCCCCCTTCCTCTGTGGCCTCGTTAAAGAGCTGTAAGTGAGTGACAGACAGGAAGTCAGATCATGAGGTGTCATAGTTTCACCTCATCTGTTCTGTTCCCATTTCAATTAACAGATCGCTCCTGGTCTGTGTAGTCAGGGCACATTTCCCAGCGTGTGGTCTTGTGCTGCTCTTTTCTGGCTTCTGTTTCAGAGGTTTGGCAGTGGAATTTAACACTTCATCTCACATAGTTAGATTATATTAAAATACATTACCCATTTACATTCCGGACTATTATTTTCTTCAAATACAATGATTATCACTGTCTAAGCATACTTTATCCCTGACAAGCCAGGTTTGTACATCACTGTTTTCCAACTATCACTTGATTTGAAAACAATTTTGTTAATAGTGCTGATAAAATATGAAATTAACATTTTTGGATTGAGAAAATCAGGAGTTAAGTCTGAGTTAATTGTTACAATGTCATTTTGACAGCATCATTTCAGGGGATGTGGTGTTCAGCCCAATTTAGAGTATTTTATTATATTTTTTCTTTGTCTTTAGTTTTATTGATATTTTTTGTTTGTTTTATTGATACGTTTTGTGTGCATTGATTATGTTTTTCATCACCATAATTAAATGTTTCCCTCAATGTGTTTTCAGATGTTTAGATTTTTTTCCGTCTCCCACAGAATTGTAGTGTGGTGCTTTTATTTGTTTAAAAGACGGGAAGTATTGGTTAGCAACACCGGAAGTCAGCAGCCGGACTGAAAACACAGGAGGAATCTTTACATCGTTGGACACATGTCTTCACTCAGGTTACAGCCTTGTTTTACGGTATGTTTAATGCTTTACAATAACACATAAAAACAGATAAAATAAAGAACGAAATGTGCTTTTATTATGTACCTTCGTTATGAACGAAAGGACGACATTTCCGGCTTCACTAACGTTTGTTCTGCTCGGTGCAAACAAACAGCAGTACCGAATTAAAGTGTTTTGTCACGTTAAGCTCCATAACATACTGTAACGTTAATGAGACAATAATGGCGGAGTATATAAAGACACCGAAGTAGCTTCGCAGTCCAGCTAGCTAGTTTCTGTGTTACGTTCAGAGAAGTCTATAACGTATATCACTGTCTTACAGTCTGTAGTAATATAACAGTGCATCCAGCCTGACTGTCATTGAAGCTCTTTAAACAAGCAGGTGTTACTGACCTGCTTTCCGAATAACTTTGGAAATGATATATATATATATATATATATATATTAACCTCGCTTTGACGTTATGCTTTATTCGATTCAATAGTTGTAGGCCTACATGTGTTATTGGGCGTGTGAGCCAAATTATTAAATATATCTATCTATTTATATATTAGATTCAAAGTTAGTGTCATTACTCAAAGTGCAAGTACTGAGACAATGACATGCAGTTAGCATCTTACCAGAAGCTGTAAGGTACAGTGTAATGTATAGTATACATATAGTACAGTATACTAATGTCTACAATTCCGATAGGTATAAACTGTAGTACACATATTGAAAACACAGGTATTAGAAGAAGACAGTATAAAATAGACACTGAATAAAATATGAAACATTATAACTGACACTTTATTAATATTATTATTTAATATGTTAAAGGAGATATAACTAGTTGGTGCCTCTTTATGTAGATCCCATGAATTGCTCCTCCTTCTCCTTGGTTCATTTATCTTCAGTTCTGACCTCGTCAAATACACATGCTTTAAAGGAGTACTCAGCACTGCCTTTAGCTGCATGTCTGATACTGATCTGGCACTTTTAGACGTGCTTTTGATGCAGCCATCTGATGCTTCTCTATAGAGCCAGTTGGAAGATGATTAGCTCTAACAGTATATCTGTGTTGTGTTGACAGGGATGAGTGCAGAGAAGGACCTCTACGCTGTGCTGGGGGCCAGTCCCTCAGACTCAGTGCAGCAGCTCAGACACAGGTACCAGCAGCTGGCCCTACAGGTAAACACCCTGTCTGTCTCTGTGTCAGCAAGAAGCATCACACTACTGCACACTGTAGGAGAACGTGTCTCCATGGTTCTATACAAATACATTGTTATGCTGTGTTTATGTTAACTCAAGCAATAGCTCCTGTTAAAGTGTAGATTATATTAGATATTGATTTCAATTTGAATTTTTTGTTTGTTACAGGAGAATATAAAAAAGGCATAGCAGATTAATTTAAAATAAAAAACATAATTAGGAAATAAAAATATATCAATATTATAAAGTTATATATCTATATTTATTATCTATTGAATAGACAATATCAAATATACAGAATAAGCTAATAGTTAACATTAATATAACCAGGGGTGCACATCACTTTTTGAGTGAGTTACTCAGATGGGTACCAGGAGACAGAGTTTGGTACTCACCCCACACGAAGCGTGGTCCTCCTCAGTGTCTCCTTCACTGTCCTCTATTTACACTTCTTGCATGCTATATGATGAAGATGATGAAGATGCACCTCCCTGTCTCTTTTTAAGCCTCCGATTTGCTTTCTCCAAAACTTGTTGCCAAAACTGTGAAGTCCTAGCATTTCCTGAGGCCAAGTTGAAGGATCAAATACTAAGAAATTATCACATGACTTGAAGTCATATCTGATTTCAGATGTGGGAAGTATTCAAGTACTGTACTTAGGTACAATTTTGAGATAATTGTACTTTACTTGAGTATTCAATGTCATGCTACTTTGTTCTTCTACTCCTCTACAGTTCAGAGGTAAACCGTGTACTTTTACTCCACTACATGTATGTAATACCTTTAGTTACTTTACAGATCTGGATGAATGACCTTCACCAGCTTTGAGAACACTTTCATGATCAATCATTATAAAACATATCATATATATTATTCTGAAATGGACCAATCTGCACAACGACTGCCTTACTTTTGGTGCTTTCACTATATTTTGACGAGAATCATTTTCTAATTTTACTTGAGTAACATTTTGAATGCAGGACTTTTACTGTAACAGAGTATTCCTACACTGATGTACTTCTACTTTTACACAAGTTCAAGATCTGAGTACTTCTACTTTTACTCAAGTACAAGACCTGAGTATTTCTACTTTTACTCAAGTACAAGTCCTGAGTACTTCTACTTTTACTCAAGTACAAGTCCAGGGGCCTCATTTATAACGCTGTGCGTAGGATTCACATGGGAAGGTTGCTTACGTAGTAGAAATCCAAAAAATAGGTCCAGACATTTTCCGACATTTTCAGATTGCGCATGCGTACCGGCGAGGAAAGTGCGTACAGCACTTCCTACGCCGGTTTCCCTTTATAACGGCCCGCCCACACAGCGGCGTGCGTTGACGCTTGCCGGCGGGCGTGTCTGACACTTGACCAACAACCAATCACATGAATCTCCCGCCCCTGACACACAAGCAGCGGTTTGATTGGCTAGAGCTTGTACTGGCATATGATTCGATTGGCTGACGCTTCTGCCGAGGCGTCAAAAGTTGAACATTGCTCAACTTTTGCAGCGAGCCACGCCAGCAACGCTCCGCGTCACTTCCCACGATGCAGTTCGGCTAAAAGTGACGTCGCCCCATTCAAAGTGAATGGGCAGAAGCGTTGGAAGCTTCAACGCACGCCGCTGTGTGGACGGGCCGTAAATCACAACGGACTCGAAATGCGGTGCAGCTTTTGCGGGCTTCACGTAACGCCCATATCTGCCTATAAATAGTCAAAGAAACGCCCATTCATTCATTCTGACTGACTGACTGACTGCATAAAGAAGATCGTAGGAAACGACGACAAAAAATACATAGCCTTCCTCAGGCAGTGTGTTTGTACCGGGGACAGGAGACCCCCCCCCCCCCCCCCTTGATGAGAAACTGTAAGAAGTGAAGGGGGAATCCCTCCGGAGTGGAGTCATGACGACTGGATCTGAATTATGTTTTCGTATTTGGTGGTTTGTGTCCCAGCTGTCGATCAGCTGTGTGCAGCATCTCCACTGCAGCCTGTGCATCTCAACCCCCCCCCCCCCCCACTCTATATCCACCAGTTAAAGGAAATACAACTAATGTGTTATATTAGCTGTACAATTTTTACCACATATGGTGTTCTTAGCTTCTATACCTCCTGTGTTTTATGAGCGACTTATCAAGTCTTAGCAAACGGCATAAAACATGTTTAAACATGGTAGTATATAAAACCATGCTCGTACAACCTAGAAATGCAACACGGCCTCAGTTAGACGTAATTCTGTCCTCCTGCTTACCGCATCATTTATGAGAAAACATTTCATAACATTAACACAACATATTCGAGATGGTTTTAAATAACATTTCCTTATTTATTTATTTCTCCAAGTTATGTGATTGTGTGCACTGAGGAGTCTCAAACAGGCGTTTGTTTAATCATTTTAAGATCAGCTTTAATCAATCTTTGAAAATGAATTCTTCATATATGATAAATGAAAGGTAACATTTTGTTTATGGTATTATTTCCACATATTTCTCTCCATTCTTCCTTCTGCCAACGGTGTCGCAGTTTCTCGTCTCTCCCGTTGTTGTGCTTAGTGCGTACGCATGGGTTAGAGTTTGCGTGGAGGACCGCACGTTTTCCCGTCAAGTTAGTATTTTATAAATCTCAAACATTGCGTAGAAACTGGCGTACGCCATTTTTTTTTAGTGTATATCCCTTTTATAAATGAGGCCCCTGGTACTTCTACTTTTACTCAAGTACAAGATCTGAGTACTTTCACTCAAGTACAAGATCTGAGTACTTTCACTCAAGTACAAGATCTGAGTACTTCTTCCACCTCTGTCTGATTTCAGACTCTTCCATAACACCCCGAGTAAGTTTGCAGCTGTGTGTTTTTCTCCACTTTGTTGTAAATCAAACTGCAGCTTGACCACAGAGCGTGCACGTTGTGATCAGCTGATTCTGCGCAGTTCTCCAGTGTGTGCACAGGGGAGTCTCCCACTGCAGCCAGTTGGCGGGGTTTTGGCATCATTCTGTTGTTCATACCGACGTTTAACCCTGTCTGTGCACACGGCACCATCTCTGTTGTCCGGTGATCAAGCCTCTGCCTCCTGTAAGCTTCACAGGTCCGTCGGTTATGTCCTGCGCAGCAAAGTGGCTGCTTAATGTCTATTGTTTTGTTGACATGTTTAGTAGTTTACTCCACTGAGTGTTGACAAGAAACGCGTGTAGACGAAACTGTGTTTTTGTTTTGATGACCTATCAGGTACGCAAAGGCGCGCAGTGACGTTACGCATTTTAGATTTGTGCCGTACCTGCGTGCCAGTTATGTGCGCACCCCTGCTTACAGACCAAGCTACTACTTATAAAGTATAAACAAAGGATACTGTATACAGAAGAGTAGATGATTCATACTAAATATTTATCTGTGTACCAAACCCTGTGTCGCAAAAGAATGAGTCTGTATATGTTTGTGTGCGCACCCCCATGCACAGTACCATCCGGACCGCCTCGGAGGCTCTTCAGAAGCAGATTCCGGTGTGAAGAAGTTTCTAGAAGCTGATGCAGCCTGGAGGGTCCTGAGCGACCAGAACACCAGGAGAGAGTACGACCTGCAGAGGAGAGGTAGAGAACACACTTCACTTTACTTACATAGGACTAGACAATGAATCAAAACCTCCATAACAACATAGAATACATGCAAGTTACTGTCTAACAAGTCCTACATACATGACTTGTCATGTGATTAGAATGTAACAAAGCCTATATAGATCATCTTTTTTTATATCTAACACTAATTAAGACCCGAGCGAAGTTTAGCACTCATTATTCATTATCACTTTGGAACTGTACAACTTGATAATGAGTGTTTCCTCAAGAGTGAACGCTAGAAAACAAGAGTGAGTGAAATCTGTTCACCTGCCTCACCATTTCTCCAGTCAGTCTATCGCGTTCCCTTCTTCCGTCACTTTTCATATATTGATGGCAGAGTTTCTTTCCGATGAAACATTTATTTGAGAATGTTGGCATTGTAGCACCCTCAAACAAAAGCACCTCAGGGTCTTGAAACCCATTAAACCAATGTGAGCGGAGGAGAGGTGTTTCCCAAATGCATTGTAACTATAGAGTTGTAAGATTGTAGATTAACGAGTGTCTTCTTGCTTTTGTTCTTTTCTTATGAATCAATCAATCAAATGATATAGCATCATTTAAAAAAAGAACACGGGGGGCTTCGCAGTTTGTGCAGCAGATGACACCCTCTGTCCTTAGACAGAAAACATCCCAAAGAAACCCCACAATAAAGAATAGAATACAAACATAATTCAATTAGGATATTGACAATCCATATGACAGAAATGACAATGATGGGACAATGTGTGTCCTCCTCTCTTCTCATCGTTCAAATCTGTCTATAACTTAATAAAGGCTTCAGAGCCAAAAAACTATCTTAAGAAAAAAAAGATGATTTGAACATACATACTAATTCAATCCATAGTCTAGTCCTGCTTCATTACAACTCTGAATATAACAACATTATGTGAGGGATGTGAAGACATCACCACCGCTCACCGCTGATGTTTCATATCGCTGCTTAAAGGAGACCTATCATGCTATATTTGAATAATATATTGTAGGGCCACACCTATAAGGTAATTTATACGTTTTCTTTTTCAAAATACCAAACAGATCATACATTTTAGCCATGCCTCATTTCGCTCTATTTTGCTCTCCTCCAACCTGTCTTTGCATGCGCTGCAGCTGACCACGCCCCCCTGCAAAGGAGGGGGCCGAGTTACGAGCATCATGTTACCATGCTGTTACCATGCCATGGCAACCTCTCATTCCCCTGATTGGTGGAGAGTTGGCCATATAGGCGGAGCTCCTCGTCACTGACGTCAAATCTGTATCAGATCCGTTAAAGCCCCGCTTTTAGAGATTTGGGTATGGAGGAAAAGAGAGAGGGTTGTGTTTTCTGACACTTGGTGAGTTCCCTGGAACACCGGGGACACATGTTCATGTATACAAGACGTACAAAGGTGCATTTTGCATGATAGGTCCCCTTTAATGTTTCTCCAGCTCAGGAACTGAAACAGGATTGGCCGGTGGATTCTACCATCTGTCTGGAGGACATGACCTGGGACGAGGGTGAGTACACCCCATGTAAACTAAAACACACACACACACACACACACACACACACGTTGTGTTCAGAATGATAATCTCCACATGTTAGAACCACTTTATGATTTTTAAGCAAACGTGCAATTGTGAGAAGTTGAAACTAATGTTCGGCTATAAACAAAATACATCACGATCACATTCCTGCACCACACTCTTCATGGAGAAGAAGTTAAGATATTTCATGACCTTGAAAAATAAACACATGAAAATCCAATAATAGCACCCTGTAAGCATTGATTTGCAACACAGTGTCTGCTATGTTCCAACACAACCAGAAATATGAAAGGAAATGATGATGGGAGACACGTTTATATTGTCACCTGGGAAAAGCAGCATACACGAATGAAACTATATTTGCCCAGTAACTTTACGCACACAATAAGGAGCATGCTCAGCGTCAGTGTGAAGGGTCTGTCAGAAGAAATGTTCCTCCAGTGGAGATACCAACGAGCACACTTGCATTATACCACTTGTTGAGCAAAATAAAAGCATAGTTCCTTTTACTACATTTGAACTTGTAATATTGTAAATAACAAATGAATTGAGTCCTAATATCTTTTGAGTTTATAATGATTAATTTGGGTTACAAGTCATGGTCATAATATCCAAACAAGTTCTTACTCACTGTCTGATTAAGTCAGATAAATCAGTACTTTATCTCAAATGTAAGTTATGTGTAATGTGTGTTTTTCAGATGGGTGTGGGTACGCATACGGCTGTCGCTGTGGAGGAGGGTTCAGCGTGTCAGAGGAGGAGGTGGAGGAGGAGACACAGAGGAGGCAGCAGGAGGAGGAGGAGCAGGAAGCAGAGGGAGGAGTGATGGTGTGCTGTGACACATGTTCCCTCAGTGTGTGTGTCACATGGTCATTACACAGAAAGACTCAAATGTTAAAATGACAACAATAACACCTCTGACACTGACGTCACCATTATCCTACTTGGAGGAGCTTAAGAGCTCTCTCAACACCTCCACCACTTGTGTGAAGCAAGGCCTCACAGCACCAATACACCAGCTCACTGAGGGCACATGGTGTATGAATGTGGCACATTTGATGTTGAATTGTGTGAATGTCTCTTTGTGGACATGGACAGCACATCTCTGACCTCTGACCTGCTCTTCAGCCACGGCCTGACAGGGTCCTGTTCGTCTGTGCCTTTCAACACAAGTTTGACTTCATCTTAACTGATATATATATATATATATATATATATATATATATATATATATATATATATATATATATACACACACATATGTTTAACTCAGTTTATGGGTGCTTTGATAATGTCTTATTTTGAAATGTGAAGAGAACTCATGTTACTCTACATTACATTTCATTTAGCTGAAGCTCTTATCCAAAGCGACTTACAATGAATGCGTTCAACAATGCAGATAACAACTCGAAAAGTGCAGGTACATTAACTTTTAAAGGTCAACCCATTGAAAGTGCTTCTGCATTGGCTTTAAAGAACACCTTTCTAAGTGACACACACTGAAGTGGCTTTTCTTATGGCCAAGCTCCAGTGATATAATTGGTCTAAATTATATCTTTTGCTAAAAGTTTACCAAATTCATTGAAATTGTAGTGTATTATTTTATTATAATCTATTATTTATTGTATATTACGTGTAGGCATTTACATTATACTATTATGATTGTGATAAACGCTAGAGAATAAAAAAAAGTGTCTATAGAAAATATAGTTGTTTTTATCTTGGGCCCAACTGTTGGAGGCGAACAGGAACTCAATGATCCGTAGAAGCTTGGTTTGTATCTGATACATAATATCCACTCTCATATCCACAAAGGGGAAACTTGTTTTGGCTTTTTGCCTCTCCCAATGTCTGCCTGAACTTGAGAGGCTGGAAGACAACGGAGGATGCATCACTAATGTCCTTTATTTTTTACTATTTATTTTCTTTTTAAGTATTTTAAGCAGTTCTTTACACACAGACAATTCAACTCTTAGAATTTTCAGTTTGAAAATATTTCAAAAAACAATAAGGGTGACACGAAACAGAACATTATTATACTTGATTGCATTTCTTTCTCTCAGTAGTTGTCAACCAACAATGTAATGAATCATTTCATATAGATATGATCAGTGATCACATTGAAGAAAAAATACCACACATTTTTACACAAGTAATTATTAAATGCATTACTACTATTACTCAATATAATTGTAATTCATAGCCCACTTAATAAAGAAACCTTAATTAAAATACATTATTGAAAAATACATATATTTGATGTATTAATTAACTTATACTTATAACTCACTTAACCCAAATATAATACAACATATAACCTGCTTTTAAAAACGTGTTGCTGTATAAAAACACTGTATGAAAATCAATAATGCAGCTATGTCCAAAATAAATGAGTAACAGCTAAATATGCACCATGACTAACAAGTCTAACCATCTGTCATTCAGCTTGTATGTTAGGCTGACCCTATTCAATAGAAAGGTGCAACCCTCTTATTTCCATATGGGTATGGGAGCTATGTTAGGTGCAACTGGCAGAGGTGGGAGAAGTTCTCAGATCATCTTAAAAGTAGAAGTACATCAGTGTAGAAATACTCTGTTACAAGTCCTGCATTCAAGATGTTACTCAAATAAAAGTAAACAGTATTAGTATAAAAATGCACTTAAATTACCAAAAGTAAAAGTAGTCATTGAGCAGATTGGTCCATCTCAGAATAATATATATGATATGTTTTATAATGATTGATCATGAAAGTGTTCTCAAAGCTGGTGAAGGTGCAGCTAGTCTGAATGACTTTGTATACTGCAGGGTAGCTGGTGAAGGTGCAGCTAGTCTGAATGACTTTGTAGACTGCAGGGTAGCTGGTGGATTTACTCCAGGTGGAACTAAAGTCTGATTTAACACTTGATTAGATTTACCATCATTCATCCAGATCTGTAAAGTAACTAAAGGTATTAAATACATGTAGTGGAGTAAAAGTAAATTACAACTACCTCAAAAGTGTACCTAAGTACAGTCTTTGAATAACTGTTCTTATGTACTTTTCACCCCTCTGGTAATTGGTCGCTGCATCGTAACTAACGCCGCTGACTGTGTCTTGTTGACATGCTCTTCAGTGAAAGTGTGACGCTGAAGCAGTCGAACCCAAATTGAATCCGTTTTGTGCAACAGATTTCTTTTTTCTTCCCGTCAGTGTCAGGCTCTCGGTGATAACGGCTCCTCACAGTGTTGTGGATGTCAGGAAGGTGCATGGAGATTGTTGTGAGGTCGACACAGGGGGGTGGTCTATCCTCTGGAGAGCCGATCAGTGAGGTTTTACTCAGGCAGGGTGAGGGGCCTCTGTGCACTCTGGGGTCCTCGCTGCATGTCTGAACATGCCTGTTGGCATACCTGATGCTCATCAGCCACATCACAACCAGCAGAGAGAGAACACTGAGCAGATAAATGAAGGAACGTTTAGAAAAATCACATTTAAAATCACCAAACATAAAAAGATGTGTTTAATTCAGTGTAAATGAATGACAGGATTTGACATTATAGCAGCGATAAAATACATTAGTATATTGAGTATTGCCTCTGCAGTTCCATGTTTAAAATGTTGCACTCATACTGACTCACTCAAAGGCCTTCTGGGACTGTTATGAAATCAAAATGACCTGGGAGGAAAATGACAGATGGATTTCAAGAACTGTTATAAAACAGATGTAAAACGGGCAAATTAAGAAGAACTTACACTTGACTTATCAGTTTGCACATTGCACACCAGAGTAGCAGACTTTTATAAGTGGCTTTGATTTGAATAACAACACGTTTGCCCTACCTCCCCCTATACCTGCAAATGGTGCTAATTGTTGGAAAGTGATCTATCCCTCAGAGGACAAACACTTTAAATTAATTGTCTACCAACCCCCCTACATAATCCAGAATTGAATATACCTCTTATAAACCCTAAGCTATACATTTCTCATATATGAAAAAAACAAATTGCTTGCTATTCCTTGTTGTGCATTACTTTCCCAAAAACTGAGTTTTATTATGTATTTTATTGATTTGTAATTAATCGTCTAAGGCTACATTACATACAAATAAATAAAACAGAACATTGGGTTCAAGATTTATGTTTATCTAAACAGCAGGTACAACAAACCAACACAATTAAATCAAATCTTTTTGATAGACTTTGTAAATGATAAATAAATACATATACAGTGGAAAATAGTTCATTTGAAAGATGAGTTTCTCTTTATATGTGATCAATTCTCACCTATGTTGTAGTGAAAGCCAAAAGATACAGAAAAGGAAAATCCCCCCAGAAAGCTAATAATATAGATAGTAAAACTATGTCCTATGACCCAGAAAAATGGTCCTGTGACCACCATCAGGGTCCTGACCCCCAGGTTGGGAACCGGTGCCCTAAATGACAGAGCCATTCTCCTCTCTGCGGGGCTGCGACAGACTCACAAAGGGAGAAGGCTGGTAATGACTCTGCTGCCTCTCTGGTCACTCAGCCTGCAAAGGTCACAGCTGACAGAGGCTCCCTGATGATCATCTCTCGTCTATTATCCCCCCTAATCCATCCACCCATCCATATCTGCCCTCCTCACCGAGAGAAGGTGAAGAAGAAGGGGTGGAGGGCACAGCAAGTTGGGGTTTGACAGAAAAGAGGAGGGGGGTGTATTGTCTGCATTTAGTGCTAATTATTTTCTCTGCAGCGATGTCAGTACCAGCAAAAGTGGTCAGCGGAGAAGGAGAGTTTCTAGTGGTGCGCTGAGAGGGGGTGGGGGGTGCGAGTAGACAGCTGATGTGTAAATGAGGGGTTGGTCGTATATTGATGTGACAGACACAGAGACACGCTGGGACACAACATCACTTTCACCAACACACGACCACCTACAATTAGAGCGCTTAGATCACTTTCTACCATCCACCCCCGAACCCCACCCCCACACTGTAAACACCTTACAAACTCTTTGATCAAATCAAATCCTCTTTTATCAAGTATTCATTGTGATGAGTGCAACAAAGTTTGTAGTTTCTTTCTAGGATCAAACAAGGTGAGGAACTGCCCACATAGGGACACAAAGACCCAGTGCTGAAGGAAGTCATATGGTGGTTATCCCCTTGTGGACAGGCACCTGCAGAGGGTGTGAGAGGGACTAAGGCCCACATTCAATGTTAGACATATTCCTGGAATAACTACATTTGAGACAGTTTTAAGGGTTATTCAAATGTATGCATTTAAAACAAGCCGAAGTTGGAGATTGGTTCAAACACTCCTACACAACAGTTCATCAATGCAACATGCAAATAAATGAAGTGTGCCCCCTCCTCAATAAGGGCATTCAGATTACACCTTCAAAATAACAGGCAATCTAAAGGTGTGATTGTATTCAGCTAATATGTGTGAATACAAACACAGTTGTTTTTTGTTGCTTTATGTATTGATTTTTAAATTGAAAAAAGTACATTCTCAGAAGTGGGCGAAAGGGCAGGTGCTCAAGCCCCTTTTCGGTCTCTCTGTGCTCCTGCCTGCTTGTGTTTGCATCATAAATAAATACAACTAGGGTTTAGATGATTGTAAGTTACGGCAAATGACATTGAAAGCATCAGAGTGGATGGTTGCTTCTAGAGTCAGACAAAAGCACTCTTAACTCGTTCATGTGGTAAGACACACTGGTAGGTTAGAGTATTTACATGATGTGTAACACATACACACAGACAGGGGGAGGGAAAGAGATTGTGGATTACAGTAGAACATATCAGCAGTAGGAGAAAGTGCTGTTAAACCGGGTCAAGGGGGGGAATACCCAGAGTGCACCTTGATGGTCCCTCTGGCTGGGATCCTGTGTGGAGGTGGGAACAAATGAAAGGAGCACAACCAACTCCACCATCAGAGCTTTTGGCAGAAACAACCAGCTGATCGTTCAGAACATAAATGAATGGGAAATGAAACTTTAACGAACACTCCAAACATATATGGTGCATCAAATCACTTCATCACTTTCTCCTTTAACACTTTCTCCAGAATGCAACAGTAGAATCCATTACTCTTGAACATCCACACCAAGAGCAGGCCAATGCCTTGTGCTGCTTAGTGAGGACAGACACATTGGCTATATTTGGAAATAAAAAATAGTCGAATTAGATGACATCCAGGTGTTTCAATTCTTTCTCAGAATAAACAATGTTTGAATGTGTGGATGAAATGGGAGAAAAATGTATTTACCCGACAAACAGTTACATGGATGGATTCAAAAATAAATATACATTATGAAGGCATATTTAAAATAATGTATCAAATTGATTGAAGGAAATAAATGTTCAACTTGGCAATTTGTTCAAAATACAGAATAATTAGTGGAATTAAATTGTTGTTGTCTTTTTCCTTCTGCACTTTAAACAGTATAAGGTTTAGGTTTATTCCGATTGTTGATACTCATAATATAATTAATTGTCATTCAAATGTTTGTGATAACATTCCAGTAAACATGTCAGCGGCCATTCACATCGCAGCCTCCTCAAAGAGGAGCAGTTGACGTTTACAGTAACATCATATCGGGCTTGAAAATGAAATGACCTCCCGCCCTCCCCTTCAGTCAGTGTGTCCAACAGAAGGGGGGGGGGGGGGGGGGGGTTCAGCAGCCACCTTGTTAATAAGAAGGGAACTCCCATTGGGTGCTAACTAATTGGCTGTATAGCAGACAGGCCTCAGAGACATCAGGCCCTGTCAACTCATTAGCATGTTGTTAGCTTGTTATTAGCTTAAAGCTTGTTTAGCTCCCCAGCTTGATGAATGATCAAGAGAACAATCAGTGGACCTCCACTGTGTGTGTGTGTGTGTGTGTGTGTGTGTGTGTGTGTGTGTGTGTGTGTGTGTGTGGTGTGTGTGTGTGTGTGTGTGTGTGTGTGTGTGTGTGTGTGTGTGTGTGTGTGTGTGTGTGTGTCCTGTAGTTGCTACGGACCACTATCAAAGCTGCGGGGATGGAAGAGGGCAATTTCCATTATTAATAAAAAACATTTTAAATATCTCCTACATCCCAAGCGACTAAAGCGACCAAAATCTCTTTGCCAACAATGAAGTGTCACTTCTCTCTTCTGTTCTTTCATTCTTCTTATATGTATATGTTATTGCACGGTCGTCCATATTTTCGCAGTATATTATTCAGATCATGCCAGTTTGTGATGGAACATCTTAACGAGCATAGTAATTACTAAACAAACGTTCTGATGTCCTGTGTGTTGAATTTGAAAGACGTTGGTGTTAACCTGGGAGGGTGGAATGAAAAGACATTATCACTTTGCATTGTGGGTAATGCAGGACTCAGCATTTTGTGATCCTGACAGGATTTTATTTTCACCGTTACGTTTTTTTACTTTATGGAATTATAATACTAACTGACTGAACTTGTTGAAAGGGGAGATTTGTTTTTGATATCCTGCAATTGATCAGTGATGCTTCTGACATTCAGTCTAACACACAACACCAGTCAGTCTAGTAAACAGCTCACATGTCACTCTGTCATTTGCTTACATTTACAGAAGGCCAAAAAAGATGCTGCCACATTTCTCTTCTCCTGTCAATATTACTGGGAACACCTTCTCCAGATGAGCCCTACCGGACATCCACATGCTGTATGCTGTTGCAACAAGCAAGACCTGACTCAATCAAACAAAGTAGAATGAAAAGTGTCAAACGTTCTCAAGATCATCTTAATTGTTCTCTTCAGAGCTCGTTGTTATCACCTCTCTGTCACTGATTCACGGCGCAGGTCCCGCTCCCTCTTTCTCAGATATTGAACTAAATGAAGGAGATCACTGAGTTAGAAACAGAGTGTTGAAGCTGCGTATCAGGTGGATTGTGGAGGACATTTTCAACGAGGTGAATAGGACAGGACATGAAAACAAATGAAGGTTCCTTATTTTTAACATATAGTAATGCATTTCAGTAACCAGTGTTTCAGGTTAGTGGTAGTGTTGGCATTTATCAGCCACTAGAGGGAATGTGGTGTCATTCAAAAGGCTGGTCTCAGGCTCTGTCTACAGGCTCATCTCACTGAGTGGTGGTCCCTCCACTGGCAGCTTCACTCTCAATAAGGTTTACTATACAAGCCCCTGCTGCTGCTGCTGCTGCTGCTGCTGCTGCTGCCGCAAGCAATTCAGTTTGACTCAGCGCTGAGAGAAGTCTGTGATCACCACAGTCCAACAGGACAAAAGAGGAGACAAAGTCCTTCTAATAGTTACTTACTTCAGAGAATTTGCAGTTGCAATTGCTGATCATACCGTTACTTCACAATCTGAAGTGTGTATTATATGATCTGAGAGTATCAATCCCATGTTTTAAGTAAGACCTCATTTTACAGGTCTTATGTTGCTACCGCGCAGTTATTCAGTAGTCCATCTGTGGCCTGCGGGTCAGTTATTCTGTGATCCGCAGAACCAGGGGAGTGTGTTCCTGTATGCCATTGAGATTGGCTCCCTGTAATATGCTTTAATCAGTTAGAAAATGAAATACTGGGATCCTGTCCTCTATACTCCCAGGATTGTTCATGTTAGATAAGCCTGCTGCAGCAGGTGATGGGGTCATTGCACTCTGACATTCTCCTATACAAACAGCAGGGGGCCAGTGCTGGCGTGACCTGGGGCCCAGGGGCCGGAGATCTGTCCTTCTCTCTCTCCACTCTCTCATGTCATATTCACTTTGGAGCTGTGTAACATAACTGTCACCTGCTCTTTTCCTCATGTAGGGTCATGGATATAGATATTAAATGTACCACATGTGTATACAGAGATGATGTTAGCAGGTACATTTGACCCCAATTACTTTCATGTAGAAAGTTACACACAACATAGAAATACACATGCTGACTGAATGTGATGAGGCATGTTAAAATGAGCTGTTGGAGACATTCACTGTTTCTTTATGATTGTAGTATAACGTACAACTTGTAAACCATTTAATTTTGTTTAGCTATGCTAGTGGCATGGTAGCTATTATATGCATGGCACGTTTGTTTGCATGTAGTAAAAAAGGGAAACTCATTGAGAGAAAGAAAAGGAAACCCAACATCTGGAGCAATGGAACCCCTGGATTGAATCAACTGGACTGTACCATAGTTCCAAGGGGGGCAATGGACATATTATAAAGATCTCCCTTTGTAGTGCTTCTCTACATGTACTTGGTTATCTGGTGTGCCTACCAACCCACACACTATGACATAAGACAACCCAGTCCGTTTGGGGGATTTAACAAACCATTCAGATCTGGAAAAGTATTGAATAGAAATACTGAGAAAGTATAAAAAAAAGAAATCAACATCCTTAGGCTCTGCTACTTTATGAAGAGAAAAAAAGAGAACCCCCCCCCCCCCCGACACATTTGGGGTATCCAGTGGGAGGGCTGCCGACTGAATAGATGTACAGAATAGAGAGTAGTGTGTCCGAGCCAGAGCTAAGCTGCTTCAGTCCAGGTTAAGCGTGAGTAATCTGTGTTGGCTCACAGGCCCCCAATGGGCCCCGGGCCCCCATTGCCTTGCCTGTCCCCTCTGCTTAATCTGCCCCACACGACCTGCCCCCTGCCCTACCTAACTCTCTGCCACCCCCCTCCCGCCACACTATTGTCTCTGTGTTGAGAGTGAGAGGCTGACCCGACCAACAGACTGTTATAGGACCAGATATGATGTATTACATCAGTATCATGACATTGTTTTACTTTGAGTCCTTGATTCTATCAATAATCAGGTAAGAGATGCACCTTCATTCAGGGCAAACTGATCTTTGCGGTCATAATGGTCATACACTTTACACGTAGAAAAGGCTCGCAACATTTCTGTATTTTGAATATAGACTGATATATTTTATTGTTATAATAAAAAAATAGACCAATGCCTGCATATCCTTCAACAGGTCCTGATCATCTTGTTTTTTCCGCTCCATACATTTGAACTAAATGGAGGCCCATGACCATGGATCCATGACCCTTTAGGCTCTTCCACCACTTACCCAAATACACCAGATAAAACAATCCAGTCCATAGGATTTATTTCAACCAAATATGCAAAATATACAACATATAAATCCTAAGTTGAGAGGCAGAGACACTTCAGAGGCCTCCCTCTTCTGCTGAGTACACTGGAGATGTGAAGCTCTTCCTTTCCAGGTGCACCTCGTTGCTGCAATGCAGCACACCTGGGCAGAGTACAAAAAAGAAGAGGGAAGGAGACAAAGAGGAGGAGAGGAGACAAGTCCATCATGCCCGGGGCCTCGCTTCTGTCAGGGCAGAGAAAATTCAAACAGTATAAAAGCTTTGACAGGAGCAGCATGTCAGATGTGACCTGATGACACAGAGTGTATGTTCTGTCATTAGCTGCTCTTCTTCTGCATGTGCTGTCATAATGAAGTGAAGCTCCGGAAGACAGGACCTGTCAGCTGCTGCTCCTCCGTCTTTACAGAGAGGACATAAGGGATCTGTCGGCGGAGAGATGTCTTTATCTTACAAAAGTATTTTTCACGAATATGAAAATAAAGGATCCAGGAGGATGTTAAAAAGCTTCCAGGACCCGCCAACATATAATAATGTGTTAGTTTGAATCAGAGATGTGTTGCGGTGCTGCTGGGTTACTGACATCCTGAGTAGTTATATATTTTGATAATCTATTTTGGAGGTGTTTGGGGAAAAGTACAATGACATCAGTTTTGTCTGCGTTGCACAAAAGGTTTAAGTTATTTGTCCTTTGACTTGATTGATAGATTTTATTGTGAATCATCTGCATAATAATGTAGTTTGAGATGTATAGAGTAGAGTGAGTCATTTATATTACCTACAGAAGAACCTTTAAGGTAAACAGAATATGTCCAAATACCGAACCTTGCGGGACTCCACGACTAACTGTAGCTTTCATGGAAGATTCATTGACACATGTTACACATCAGATAAATAGGGCCACTGAAATTCATAATTCTAGCTTTCCTGCAATATTACAATTATTTCCTGCAAACATCTCAGAGGCTTCAGATTCTTAACATTTATAAAATATATGTTTTTATTTACAAAATAGTTTTCAGGTAAATTCTTATCACTTTTCAATTACCATGTCTTCGATTAAGGGGTAAAACCAATCAAATTAAAACATTAAATAAATCACAATTTCTTACACAGCTGACCCACTGTATTCAAAATACCTTCCCGTGGATCAAAATGCTGACTAAAGCATCGAAGATAGAGCAAAGTCAGCCTGCCTCATTTGGAAACACTGTGAGATAAATATGAATTCCTTAAATCAAGACAATTCTCTCACTACTCCTCCTGTTTCAGTCCTCCACTCTCTTGTCCTCATTTGTTGGATACATCAAACACTTGACAATTACAACCAGAATCAGAGGCTCTTTTGTGCTGACTCCACCGGCTGTGGATGTGCAGGAGTGGTCCACACAAAGACGCTGTTTACCCCGCGCTTTATTCCCTAACTCTGCTCAGTGGCTCAGCATAATCACTTGTTGTGGAAATCACTTAGCACTTCACTTCCATGTAAAGTGTGTTTGTGTCTACACATCGATTTACTACAGTGTGTGTCAACACTGTTTGACTACACAGGCTGAAGTCAGAGATAACTGCTGCTTCACTGGCCGTCACTGTGCTTCTCATGTTTCATTGTTTCCATGTCATTCACTTAACATAATAAAAAGAAGTAAACTATTGTAAAGCACAGGACCAAGACATGAGTGAGATTTCTTAGTGCCCCAGAAAACATGACAAATGTGAAATCCCTTGTAATTTTGTCTTGTTACTTTTCTGCATTTGCATTTCCAAATACACAAGACAATGCAAAATGATAAACACAACCAGGAAAAGGAGTATAGTGTAGGTATATAACTTCTCGTCCTGCAGTTCATATGAAAATAAAAAGGACCATGTATTTAGAATTCATTCTTAAATGTTTATTTTATACATATAAAAATGATATGCTTGGTGAAATTGGAGGAGTTGTGGTCTTGAGGCTGTGCTAAATATTGGTGGCAAAAATAAGAATTAAAAACACATTCACAACGTGTGCCTGTTTGGAACGTGTAAATTCCTTGTAATAATAGCCCTGCCATTAGCATTCGAGTACCTTTTAGGGTCAGCTAAAGCAGCAGTTAGCTTCTGTCCAGGGATTTTCTGCCCAATATTTAGCGACAACTTCTAAAAATGTGTTGGAGGAGTCCTCAAAAACGGTTTGGACAAAATAAAGAAATGGCGAGGAAAACTATCTAGATGCAATTGTGAAAGTGTTTATCCAGATTCCCTTATACCTGCTCACATGTGGGCAGTCCATGCTTATCCTCAGTATGAACACATTCATCATTATTCAATTGTACTCTAGGATCCACATTGGAGATACTGTACATGTTCCAGTAAGCACCCAAGGATGCTTTTGTGTCTCTTACTTTAACAACCAAAATAAAAATGAATAATTCTACACACACCCCATAAAACACATGTCTGTCCAAATCCAGCACTAACTTCATGTGGACACGGCACATTAATCATTTTATTAAATGGTTCATTCTAAGGATAATTTATTCATGATATTTGTCTAAATGCTTCGTGTCTCCATACTCCCTCATAGAGCTTTTGGAAAATAGTTTTAAAACAATCAAGGAAATCCAAGCAGCATGTGAAACTCAAAATAATGTCTTTGTATATCTTCTGCTGAAGAAAATGGATTATTACCGCTTTGATTCATCACTTTCGGCACGCCATCATAATACAAATCTAATTTCGTGTTCTCTGCAGTGAGATAAAGTCGAGCCAATACCATTGACAAGTTAATGAGCGTGTGTGTGTGTGTGTGTGTAGCTTGGTGACGCCACTGGAGGGAACTGTTATGACATGCCTGTTGCTATAGAAACGCTATGGTGGGGGTATCTGACAAGAACCATTTACAGTCCCTGAGGGGAATGCACACACACACACACACACACACACACACACACACACACACACACACACACACACACACACACACACACACACACACATTCATTAACTTGTGTGTGTGTGTGTGTGTGTGTGTGTGTGTGTGTGTGTGTTTGGCAGGCTTAAACATGGTGGAGTCTCTTGGGCTCTCTTTGTGTTTCAGTTTGGTCCCCAGGGGCCCACAGGAAAACAACTCACCAGCTAAATGATGATAAGCACTGTCTGGTATACTGATTCTCTCACTGTGTGTGTGTGTGTGTGTGTGTGTGTGTGTGTGTGTGTGTGTGTGTGTGTGTGTGTGTGTGTGTGTGTGTGTGTGTTTGCCAATAGGTTAGAGAAAGATTACAGTAGCTGGACTCTTGCCAATCCTCCCCATTAATCAGTGTTTTTACATTACATTGCATTTAGCTGACGCTTTTATCCAAAGCGACTTACAATAAGTAAGCCCTTGTGAGTCCATTTCCAAAAGTTCTGAAAGTAAAGTGATTTGATCAGCTGCTCTGTAAATCAAGACGAGAACAGATCTGAATATCTGAATATCCTATATCATGTATTGATTGCCGGGAAAGTTGGTACCGATAACTTATCATGTTTCCTCAATGTGTTCTGTAGTTTCCTGTCATTTTCCATGTCTCTTTTACATTTTAAATGTGTTGAGACAAAATGAAACACATTAATCACAATAATAATCATGATAAATAACAGGTTTACAATACTACAGAAGTATTAACTTGTATTTTGTGGAAACTGATAAAATACATCAGAGGGTTTTTCTTTATGTAACATGATTTCTGAATTATTGCCATGAAGTCCGACATGTTTTGACACAGAGAGCAGCTGTGATTCCCCTCTGTATACTCTTTGAAACACAATATGTGTGCTGACAGTGGTGACCCTGTGCACTCTCTCACACTCCTGTGAAACTTCAACAAACTGGTGCTTCAGCAAAATGTCACTGCCAAGTGATTCATGGTAAAGTCCCCATTGATATCATGGGAGCAGCTTTGGGCTACACTTGGTAATGTGATTAGTTTGTGTTATCTTCAGATTAGATTAGATATCATTTATTGATCTGAATTTGGGAAATGTTTTCGTCACAGCAGCATGTATAAGACATGGCAAACAAATTAAAAGTAAAATAAAATAGAACATTCAAAAAACAGTAAAGACATACAGATCAACAGTATAAGGATATACAGTATATCTATAGGGTACATCTATTGAATACCCAATATGAATATACACATATAAATAATTGAGGCAGTGTACATTATGATGCCATCCTATCAAAAACTCACAAAATGTGAACATTGAATACAATATACAATTTAAATTTAAGTTAGCTGAATAATTACAGTTTTAAATTCAATAAAATCCTCTATGGACCACCTGAGAACAAAATATACAATATATACAAATGAGCAAATTCGTTTTTTGAGATGGAAAAGATTGAGTGGGGTCTGGATAGGTGAGGATCCTGGCCCGAGGTGAGTTGTTGTATAGATTTAAAGCTATATGCAGGAATGGTTCTTGTTACGGTTTTCCACAATAATCGTAAACACGTCGACAGCTCTTTTTAAAATATGTTCCACTGCAGTGTTCACAGGCCAGATTCCCGGGGCATTGGGACCACCTCAGTAATTATCCCAGCCCACGTGAGGTCTTCAGGTTATACCGCTTCTGAGTGTGAAGGCTTTATTGAGACACTCGCTGCAGCCCTTTGTTGCAGGTCAGTCTTTTAAGTATCCAGGGTGGGCTGGACGTCTTCATCAGCTCTCTGTATCTCGCGGCCTATTGTACTGAGGTCTTGTATTCAGTGAAAGCCTCTTACAGGACCTCCCTCCCTCATTTTAGCCAGTTAAGGTTAGCCGCAGTCAGAACAACAGTTGTATTGGACTCTCCATGCTCTCTACAGTTGTTTATTGTTTGGCTTCCATACATCCAGAGAGCAGCCAAAGCCTCTTATGCTGCCAAAGGAGCCGCTGACGACGAGCAGCTGATGTGTGACTGGCCTCTCTTCACACGGCCTCACAGCAGCAAAGCCTCTTATGTGCGCTCCTCTTCAGCCTCAGCTCAAAGTGAGCACAGTAATTGATACTTCAACTCTCAAGAAGCTGCTCAATTGACATCTATACATGTTAAAAAGCATTAACGGCATTATATTTATTTAGTTGTTGGCATAAGGTTTCTGAACCGAAACAATAGTTATTTATATGTATTCTTGAGCAAAGGTTAGAGCTATTCCAAATGTTATTTGCATTTCCTTCATTATAAATATTTTATGGGACCCTGCTAAGTTTCATTTCTTTCTTCAGATACTCTCTGATATCCATTTCTTTTAGCTCCAGGCCTGCTTAATATATACATTTCAGTTGTCACAAAGCTCTGTAGTTTCCTAAAATAGCTGGCTACTGTAGTTTTTAATCAAACTAAGGAAATGGTGCATTGGTTTGGGACGATCTTCAGCAGCGGATTTATCACTCTGGTGGGAATATTTTGCAGCGTTATAGTGGATGTAGGGTTTAGTAAAAAAGGTGTATGTTGATGTCATAAAGTAACATGTCACCCATTCCATTAACTCTATATTAGATTCTGTTGGTTTCCGTCAGAGTGTAAATAAACCGACCCACTGTTATAATCACACTCTCGACCTTGTTCTGACTTATGGTATTGAAATTGAGCAACTATTAGTCGAACCGCATAATCCTGCTTTATCCGACCATTTCTTAGTAACTTTTGAAGTACTGTTACTAGACTACAAAGCATTAGTCAAAGGCTCCTGCAGCAGAAACCTATCTGTTAGCGCTATAGCCAAATTTAAGGAAGAGATTCCACCAATACTTAACTCGATAGCATGTCTGCATGTAGGGGAGGAAACTTATACAAAATGTCCACCACCCCAAATTGATCATGCTGTTGATAGTGCTACAGATGCACTGTGAATAAAATTAGACTCTGTTGCTCCTTTGAAAAAGAAGAAAATAAAACAACATAGATTAGCTCGATGGCATAATGCCGAAACCCGCAAAATAAAGCAAAAGTCGAGACAACTTGGAAGGATATGGCGTTCCACTAAACTTGAAGAATCTCGTTTAATTTGGCATATTACTCTCAATGAATATAAGAAAGCACTGCGTAAAGCGAGAGCAGCCTACTACTCTTCACTAATAGATGAGAATAAGAATAATGCAAGATTTCTTTTCAGCACTGTAGCCAGGCTGACAGAGAGCCATAGCTCGATTGAGCCTTCTATTCCCATAGCACTCAGTAGTAATGATTTTATGTGCTTTTTTAACGATAAAATTGTTACTCTTAGAAACAAAATTAATGACCTCTTGCCTTTGACCAGTATAGTGTTATCAACTCCCGGAAACGTAAGTTCTAATATTACACTAGATAGTAAACTAGAATGCTTTTCAGCCATAAACCTTGAACAATTAAATTCAATGATTCTCTCTTCTAAACTATCAACGTGTATGTTAGACCCAATTCCAACTAAGCTGTTGAAGGAAGTTTTTCCATTAATTAGCACTTCTTTACTAAATATTATGAATATGTCTTTATTATCAGGCTATGTTCCACAATCATTCAAAGTAGCAGTGATAAAACCTTTTCTTAAAAAGCACAACCTCGATCCAGAGGTTTTAACCAACTATAGACCTATTTCTAATCTTCCGTTCCACTCAAAAATTCTTGAGAAAGCAGTCGCAAAACAGCTGTGTGATTACTTAAAAAACAATGATTTATTTGAAGATTTTCAGTCTGGCTTTAGAACACATCATAGCACAGAGACAGCTCTGGTCAAAGTCACAAATGACATTCTAATAGCCTCTGACAAAGGACTTGTCTCTATTCTTGTTTTGCTCGATCTCAGTGCTGCATTTGATACTATCGACCATGATATACATGCCCGGCGCCGTGGGAGGGCCAGGCCCAGGATTCGTCCACATTTAGACCAATCACAGCGTCACACTCCGCCTATTCTGGATTTGTTTATTGTGCATTCTGTAGACTCCCATTTCTGTTTGAATTACAAAATGGACATCAGAAATTGGCTTAAAAGGTCTAAGGATTTATTAAAACAAAATAGCGATGAAAGAACTGCTGGCGACCCGGCACCTGCCGTTGCAGCAGCACGCTTTAATGTCACAAGCTTGACCTCGGCAAACCCTGGGCTGAGGCTCCTCCTCCTCCTGCTCCGTGCCGGTGCCTCCACTACAGACGCTACCTTGCAGCACATCAACGGGTACTATTGGGCCAGCAACCGCTCAAAAGGCGCATTCACACTGCGGTACTTTTCCCACAAAGGTTCATGCGAACTTAGTTCAGTGAACTCTTTTATCGCGTTCACACCAAAAAGAGCCGGTACTAAATATAGCTCTTTTCTCACAAAAGAGCCGCTCGTAAGTCCCTGCTAGAGAGCAGGGACTTTCGAGCGGCTCTTTTGTGAGAAAAGAGCTATATTTCTGATTGGCTGGGCGGATTGCAAACCACGCCCCGTAAAACTCCCAAAAAGTTTTGTGAAGCCGCCATTTTATTATCCTCGCATTAGCATTATTAGCATTAGCATTAGCCCAGCGCAGAAATGCAGAGAGACTAACTTATGGCAACACAAAATAAAACATGGGAGCGGTGGAGATGAGGAGGTGTCGGCGTTCTGGCGATTTACTCGGAAGGCTTCAGTAGAAGCTGCTGGGAGTCCCAGCAGCTTCTACTGAAGCCAGTCCCCAACTCCGGGGACTTCCGGCCGGGGACTCCGGGCGGCAGTATCCGCCGTGAAGTTGTTTGTAGCCTGCCAGTAAACCCAAAGCAGAAGAAGAAGAAGTGAAGTCAGCGGCTTCATTTGCCTAATCCACCCCCAGGGACTTTTTCCGGTGTGAACGCGATCTGTACTTAGTTCATGCGAACTAAAGAGTTTGCATGAACTAAGTTCGCATGAACCTTTGTGGGAAAAGTACTGCGGTGTGAATGCGCCTAAAGACCAACAGCCCCAGATGATCTTGGGGTTAATAAACCCAACCAGGTGAAACTGGATCGTTTTCCAGGGAGATTGTTTTCAGGAAAGAAGCGCACTTTTGCCGCTGCATGGTACAACAACAGACCATGGCTTGAATATCCGTTAAAAGCAGACGCAGAGAGAGAGAGAGAGAGAGAGAGAGAGAGAGAGAGAGAGAGAGAGAGAGAGAGAGAGAGAGAGAGACGTGAGGAAACAAATAAGGAAATGAGTACTTTGGTGCAGATCAGCTGGCACGCAGCCATTATTACGGGTCAGCTGTCGTTGATATTATAGCTTTTTTAGCTGTCAACTAACTCCCTCTCAGAGGTGACCACGAT